>OX596253.1:12563252-12647467 GCA_951394255.1 Polyploca ridens
CCGATAAGAATATTAATATCTAGAAAAATCCTTAAAATTGTTCGTATGTTGTTTTACATCATAAGATACTACAAAACTATTAACAGAAGATTGTTGAAGTTGAGATGTCAAAGTCAAAGCCAGTTATTCAGTTCAGGCACATATCATGGCCAAAGCTCCTGAAGTTACCAAACGAGGACCAGAAATCACCAAAGAGTTATGATCTTATGGATCATCAATGGGTTCACGGTCAAGAG
The DNA here is from genome assembly GCA_951394255.1 of Polyploca ridens. Lineage (NCBI taxonomy): Eukaryota > Metazoa > Arthropoda > Insecta > Lepidoptera > Drepanidae > Polyploca > Polyploca ridens. Next base: position 12,563,489 of record OX596253.1, read on the forward strand.
AAAAGAATAAATAAAATTCAAATCCATGTAAAATCCTCCAATCAGTCTAAAGTTAGTGATCATTGTTATTTCAGTATTACCCGTAGTTTCACGCAAAAATATCTGAAGTATGACACTTACCTGTGTATAAGGAATGGGTACAGTGTAAATGAGAGCTCCGACATCTGAGTAGAATTTGACAACATTCTTGTAAGGAGGCGCGTCCAGAGATTCGTCTGACTCTACAACAATTTCATTAAGAATCCTTTTAAACTCAGTCGAATTAACCAGGCCTCACAAGTAATTTAATTAATTTATAGGAACGTATATTAGGCACGCATTCCTTAAATAAATTCCTACTAAATTACTACAGAGACACTGCGTAAGCTAGAGCTCGTCGACTTTGATAGAGCTAAGAAATTTAATTTTGACATATTTTCTAATTTTCAGATTGGGTCTTTCATTTTAACTAACCCTATTATTAATTTATTATATAATGATGTAATACTAACAAATATGGACTTATCGGTCTGAAATAAATGATTTTTTATTTTTATTTTTTTATGAAAACCCAATTTTTTTTTTATACCACTAAGGTGGCAAACAAGCATACGGCCCGCCTGATGGAAAGCAGTTACCGTAGCCTATGGACGCTTGCAATACCAGGGGTATCACTCGCGCGTTGCCGACCCTGAAGAAACCGCTTCACACCCTTTTTGAAGAACCCCATGCTGTACTCCATTGGGAAAACCTCGGCGGGGAGCTCATTCCACAGTTCGAGCGTCCGCGGTAGAAAACTCCTTTTAGCCCGCACAGTTCGAAACAATTCTCCATTTTTCCCATTTTTTATTTGTAATTTTAAATTAAACGTAAGACGATTTACCGTGTCGGCAGCCCACGCTGTTAGAACGGTGCGCCCGGTTGGTAACCATATGTTGTTAACACTCGCTTCAACTTCATTAGCACATAACTTTATTTAAGTATGAGTTTTCATTATTTTATTATTTCAGAATTTTCAAATCATAAACTTATTGGGGTGTTTGGGCTTTTTGCAATGTTAAAAGTTTCTTTTTCTTTGTTTATTTCAGTAAAGTTTTATTCTCGCCTCCATACATTAAAGCTGTAACAAGCAATTAAATAAGGCGACATTGAACGTTCGTATTTTACGAGATCTATTTTACAACCACACGCACGTAAATAAAATACATTTGTTACGACAAATACATTCGCCGCTGTTGTATAAAGCCAGAGTCTACGACCTATAAACTTTAATAGGTCGTAAATAACATTACATATTGAAAAGCAAGCTCCGCCTCAATGCGTCGTTTATCAAACAAGTATAACAGATGCTTTCAGCGCATTCATTTTTCACTTTCTACAGAAACTAGTTACGTGGATCGCCCCGTCATAACACCGCTTAAGTGAAACGTCCAGAATTTACAGGCCTTTTCATAATATGTTTACGGTTTTGAATTTATTTATGTGTAGACTGAATTTATGTTACGTAACGCACATGTTAGCGCAGACGGATTTTTATACAGTTATTGTAAAGATTTATATATGAGGGATTGACTCTCAGTTTAGTTGTAAGCAACTGTTATTTATTTGGTAGAGAGTAGAATAAATAAATAAATAATAAATAAATATCCTGGGACATTCCGATCAACGCATAATCACATACAAATATACATCAAATGTACCTATATATAAATAAAATGTAACTTACCAGGTACCAGGGTGCCAGCGACAGCGAGGAGTTCCCTCGAATTCGCCCACTCCATAGCGAGTGTAGTACCCCTGAGCCCAGTCTGCACACGCACCGGGCTGACGTCATCATGTCCTCTAAGCAGGACTATCTCCCCGCTGCCAAGTGCAACCGCCAGAACGTGTCCGCCATTGTTCTCGCTACCCTCTTCCCCTTCCTCCATTTTGAACTTTTCACACGACCACGCCATCGATGTTATTCCACCTTCAGCTACTAATTGTACCTGCGAAGGTTAGGTGCTTGACGATGGTCGATTGAAGCACCCACGCTTCAAATACTTTGGACTTTTTCAATCTAATTTGACCATCGATCGATTTAGGTTGGATAGGGAGTTGCGGTAATAATGTGGAAAAAGACTTATCCCACCAAAAACCTTTTCATGTAAAATGTTGCCAAGACGCATATGGCTCGCACTGTCACAATGTTATCAGATCGCATTTAGAGCCTTAACTCTCGCCCTAACTTCACAAACTCTACACATTAGTCAAAATATGTGGCTTGGCCGAGTGTTATTGTAAGTTGATGATGATTTTTTTATTTTGTCAATTTTTTTGGGGTTGAATGTTCCAAGTTGACTTTTTTGATGTTTGGGTTTGTTACTAATACAAGCTTTCTAAATATCAGCTTTCTAGAACTTCAGGAAGTACCCTAAGAGTTTTGATGATCATCAGTGAGTCAGTGACGAAATCGGAGTTTTTAGATATCAATAAAATCTAAAGTATAAGAAAATCCATGTAAAAGAAAAGTCTTTTATCACTTGAAACCAATACTCAATATATCCTTTATTTTGCAATTGTGGATTGATATTTGACAGTCATTATGACGAATTTGATATCAAAATAATAATATCAATCCACAATCAAGAATATAATGATTTATTGGTTTCAGGTGTAAATAGTGTAGCAGTTCTTATATAAACGAAGGCAGTAGCGCCCACTTATGTGAACTGTTCCCGACCTTCTACTGGCTTGCCACACACGTATTACTCGTCGCGGCAACTTTTCTCACTTTAAAGTTTGCCACTATAAAAGCTGTGTTTATTCTCATATAAAGTTGTAATCGTATTTTAATAGACTTCCATGAACTGAATCGTAAGTCGCGGAGCATAAAAGTTGCACTACATCTAATGCCTGAGTATATTATGAAACTGCAAACTAAGAGGACATTACTGCTAGAACGTCGGCGAGCGTTAGAAATTTATATATGATTAGCTTTCTAGTCCATTTTACCCTTTCAGGGGTTGAATTTTGGAAAATCTGTTTGTAGCGGATGCTTACTTACACCCTGTAAGAAACCTACCTGCCCAATTTCAAGTTTCATGCTTTGACTGCTATTTCGCTTTTAGTAACTTGATAGATAATGAATGATGACTGAAACGCGTCCCAAAATTCAACGATAAGCGGGCACCACAGAGTGGATGCTCATGATAACTCCAAAAAAAAGGTAACAAACTTTTTGATTGATTTATGTGTAAAACCTATAGGCATTCTGGGATTTTTAAGGATTATAGTGGATAGCAGTGCTACTAATGATTTGAAAAATTATGGTCATGGTGATTAAAAATATCTCAAAGGTTGTAAATTTTCGAAGGATTTCAATTTTATATAAAAAAAAAACTTATTTCTAGCGTTGTCATGAACAGGTTCACCCTCTGGTGCCCGCTTGTCTTTGAATTTTGGGACACGTATAATATAGAGAGTTAAAATAAACATACTTGTGAGACCATAGCACCATGGACGTCCATGACGACGAGCTGAGCTGACGCAGTACCGAGGTACACCTGGTTATCATCCGGGGTCCAGCACCCGCATGTGATTCGAGCGTCCAGGGACAGCATCGAGGACCAGTAACGCTGACCTGCCACTGAACCTACCAGGACGAACCCATCCTGAACAACGGAACGAACAAAAAATATTATAATCCAAATTAAAATAAAACTTACTCAACTATTAATAAGTTTCAAAATACACTATTACAGAATTTCCACCCATACGTTGTCGACATCCCGCGTACCCGGACACAACGCTTTGCTTCATCGTTTCTTATACGAACAGCAAAGGGGTGGAACTCTCTTCCGGGGTCTGTGTTTCCCGACACCTATAACCTAGATGTATTCAAGGCCAGAGTGAATAGGCTTTTTCTGGGTAAGCGTGCTACATCCTCGGCCTCGTCATAACTCTTCATGGGGTCAGTCGAAGGTCAAACGCAAGCCCATTTTACATAAAAAAAAAAAAAAAAACTATTAAATGAATAAAAAAATAATGTTATAATCGTACAAATATCCTAACTAATATTATAAATGCGAAAGTGAGTTTGTTTGTTTGTTACGCCTTCACCCCTCAACTACTGAACGGATCATCATGAAATTTGGTACGCAGGCAGATAGCCTATGGTATGGTCAAGGACATAGGCTACTTTTTATCCTGGGAACGCGGGTGAAACCACGGGGGACAGCTAGCAAAAATAATTGTGTAAAAACTTTAAATTATATACCTACTATAGTAATGATCCACTGTTCTGAAGTTAGCTGAGAGCAGCTTTAACGAAATTTTCTAATTCAACCACGATGTCTGGTATCGTAGATTTTGTTTCGAGATGTAATTGAATCGAATCTACATCCTCTAATGTAGTTTGAAACATAAAATGACAACACCGTGTGCAAGCTGGCTATTTGAAACGATATGAAATGGAGTGCAAAAAGCTAATATTAACGTAGAGATAATCTCTGTTGAAATCACCTCTTTCGTATGAAATTTCGAGCTTGGACCAAATTCAATGCCGGTGAGTGTATTAGGGAGTTACTACAATTATTATAAACTAGCTGTCCCGCGCGGTTTTACCCGCATTCCCGAGGGATCGTATGTTTTCTCGAGATAATAAGTTTTCTATGTGTTAATCCAGTACATATTCTATCTGTGTGCCAAATTTCGTCCAAATCCGTTCAGTAGTTTTTCGTGAAAGCGTAACAAACATTCATACTCACAAACTTTCTCATTTATAATATTAGTAGGATTTCTATTGCAAAACATGTGCTTCTTACTTTTCTATAAGTACTCGATCCAGATTAAACACGTGTCTAGACTAGAAATACAAAGTGTATATTAAATTCTTCAAAGCACCCGCATTTTTGTTGGAAAATGTTTTATTATTGCCAAGATTTTAGCTTTGTGAATCTTTCTAAAGCCGCGTTTTACTACCAGGCAATTCCATGCATTTTATATAAAGTGACGTCCTATTCTGCTGTTCATTAAAGTTTAATAAATAATGCCGCAACTTGCATGCGATGCGACGTGTAACGATATAAACTAGAATTTTAAAAGATATGCGCATTTGTGATATGAGCGAAAGAGCACGACGTGTTCCATTTAAAATATTCGCCGACTTCAAAACAGTGCTGATTCTGTTGTTTACAATTAAACTAATTTTGGTCTCACTATGTCTCTTTCTAAAAAAGAACATGAGAAAAGGATGTAAGAAATTTAGTCCTGTCAAATTAGTCCAATGCTTGTTTTCAATATAAATTTAGTCGCCATCTATCGCGGTTACGTCTAAATACCCGCAAATTATGACGGAAAATACTAATTTGACAGCTTTAAATATGTTCTATCCTTTTTCAATAATGTTCGTAAGAAAGAGATGTGACATGAATAAAATTAGTTTAGTGCGATTCTTAGTTCCTAGAATCTTACATTAGAATCGGCACCAGTGCCAGATTAATTTTATACATTTTAGTGTACTTTCAAGGCGGTTGTTCTTTTTTTGTTAAAAAGTTAATTTATTTTTCAATTTTGAGTTTCATGTGTTTTCAATTTTTTTCACTGATCGAGGATGTGCATGTCATTGATAAATTGTCGATAATATTGAATAAAATGCTTCAATCGCGATATATGTCCTCTTTTCCGTTGAGGAATTCCATCATATCTTCGAGGTCCATGGTCAGATCATGCTAAAATTTATATGGGACCACACCTCGGGATCTACCGCGTTTTTTTTTTTATTCCTCTAAGTTGGCAAACAAGCATACGGCCCGCCTGATGGTAAGCAGTTACCGTAGCCTATGGACGCTTGCAACACCAGGGGCATCATTCGCGCGTTGCCGACCCTGAAGAAATCTCTTCACGCCCTTTTTGAAGAACCCCATGCTGTACTCCATATATTCGCGATATTTTACAGTTTAAAACATCCAAATCGCATAAGCCCTTTCCGAGTAATCGGTGAACATACAAAAAAAAATACATATAGTCGAACATTTAACCTCCTCCTTTTTTGAAGTCGGTTAAAAAGTAACTATGCAAGAACGCTTATTAACAAATAGAAATATTTAATTTATTTGAGAGTGCGTTAGTAGTATAAATAGTACTTATCGGTTATTTGGTACTTAGGCTGAGATCTAAAAAGCATCCTACTTTACTATTCACACTTTACTTTCGAGTTAAATTGAAGTCGGTATTTATATGCAATATTTGACTTCTGTCTGAGTGCGAGCTAAACAAGCCCAAGTTCACAAAATAAACTAAAGCTTTAAGTGCTATGAGCCAAAACTAAATATTGGTCCCAAAATAATATTACTATATTATATGACTTGTTTTTTTGAGATTTTATAAAAAAGGTTTTATTTATTTTTCTAATTCTTAGCCGTGGATCATAGCATAATCTTTTTATGCAGAGTACAACATTGCTGAATATTAAGTTTGAGCAAAGACTAAGAAGGCATTATAAATCTCAGCCTTAGTAACCATCAAAACTGAGTGCTCTAGTAATACTCCCCAGAGATAAACCCTCATTCTCGCAAATGATTTTTCTCGTACAAATAATGAAAATATATAATATTTCAATGCCAAATAATCGCAACACCATCCGCATGTTACGGACAATGGAAGAATCGAATACCTGTCAGTATAAGCTATCAATCATTCCGTATCTCTCAACTGAAAATGATTCTGAAATAAACCCAAAAAGATTTTACCTTTCAGAGAGCCTCGTATGCGATCACACACTGATCTCGTTATAAATTGGAGCCGCTCGCTAGGTACTTACTTTAACCGCGAGAAGATTTGTACACCGCAAACACAGCCGCAAATTTAATCGCTTCGATTTTCACAAACATTTATAATTATTCTATTATTATTAACATTTTTATAATTCAAAACCACTGATCTTTGAAAACACAAAGGGTACTTTGTGTTTTATTTTACCTAAAACTAATTTCGCGATAACGAGATAGGAGCAAAAACATGTAATGAAATCTAAATTTCCAAGAAAGTATCTCGCTTAATTTAAATATTGTATGAACTTAGATAAAACTTACGAAATGGTATAAATAATTGAAAGCGAAAGTTTTAGCTGAAAATCATTTTTCCATACTACCAAACTTTGTCAGCCTCGAATAATAATAGATTATAAAGTATCTCATCTTCATAACCACCCGTCGCGTTGTATGTCCGCCAGTGCCAGTGGCAAACGATTAGTAAATAAACTTTCAGTAAATACTCGCAAGTTCATTTTATTGGCTCGCTTAGCAAATACATGGCAAGCAAATATAAATAAAAGACTCAATAATACACTAGAATCGAGAGTATGATAGCCTCACGATAAAAGGTGACCCTTAGATTGGAAATACATATCGTTTTCAAAGAGCACCACGCACCCCCGCAAAATCAGGCACACCTTTCTTAACGCATTTAAGGGTGTTTGTGTTCAAAGGTGTCACGTAACGGTGTTCGGGCGAGCTCACAGTGAAGCCTTTTAGCAAATTGGAGCGACGCTTTGACTCGTCCGACGCCGGCGGAAACCACGTAGACTGTCGGTATAATATTTAACTAATAGTAAATATTCAATTTTTATACGTTTTTTACGAGATGCGTTTGCTTGATTTCAATACCGCCCGCACCGCGCCAGTGTTCATCAGAACGTAACGGAGGACGGACCTGCGTCGCTTCTCTCCGCGGTGCCTCCTCCTCGTTTTGTATCAGTGCAATTTATGAAAAATCTAGATACCTACTCGAAAATAATGGGAGATCTTTTATTATGGGACCAACTTCGTAATCGCATCGTTTTTACAGCTTTTCATAATTTTTTGCCGATTTACTTTTTTTATGAAAAGATGAAAAGCTTTTTTTTTCTATTTCGAAGTTGGTCCCATAGTAACAGTTGATCGTATTTATGAGTACTTTACGTGGTTTCATTTATTGTCATATCCACCCCGTATATAATCTGAATCCCGGAAACGGCTGCATCGATCTTCATGAAATTTTGTATGCGGGGGCAATAAATCGATCTAGCTAGGTTTCATTTTTAGAAAACGTAGTTTTATCCGTGTTTTCAGGCAATTAAAAACTGCTGCAATATCATTAGAATATGAACGTAAATTTCGCCACTGCTTTCAAGCTTATAACAGCTCAGATGGGAATGTGCAGCCCCGAAATCAGACGACCCCGGTTCGAGACCAGCTAACAATATTTTTTTTTCTTTTTTTTTTCAAGTTCCTTCTTTTGTGAGAAAAAATTATGATTTACCAAAAGAAAACGAGCAAAGCTCGATCACCTAGGTACTGTAGTTTAATCATCGTACTTCGTATCTAAGTATAAATAAGTATAATCACATCTAAGGGTAGATTAGGGAAAAGGGTAGGACACCACGCAAACGAAGTCGCGCCGGGCAGCTAGTTTAAGATATTTGTTATCCCCGGAAAATATAAGATTCCTCGGCATCGCGGGTAAAACCGCAGGGAAGAAGGTAGTAAACTATTTTTATATAGTTTGCTAGCTTTTGTGACTTGAAAGGAGACTGTTCAAATTTGTATGGGAAGTGCTCTATGAACCAATAGCCATACTGTTGTGGTATTTCTGTGGGGATACCTCAACTATAGGCAAGGTTAAGGGGCATCAAAATCTGACCCGGCAGTTTTGAGATATACAGGGTGGACATTTTAGACCGGTCAGCATAAGGGCACCTTACGGGTTGAAGCCACGCGAATATGGTCTTAGATGACTGTTGCAATGAGGGTTTTATTTTTTCGAGTGTATGTATGTATGTCTATTTCTTTGGCACGCTCTACAGCCTAAACGGCTTGATGGATTTAAGCATATGAGGTGTCGTTAGATTCGTCTTAACTGTGGGAGTGTCATAGGGTATATTATTTTTATATGACATCTAGGAATAAAAAAAGGGGGGGGGGTATTAAAAACAAAAATTTCGTTATGATAGCAATATGGGCATCAAATGAAAGCTTGTGAACAGCCCATTCCATATATGTATATATTGTAATACTTTTGTGGTACCATTTTGACGTAAACAGCAAAAAACCATGTTTAATGCAAGGACAGTAGGTACCTACTTACTGGGCGGTTACCGTACGTAACTCACAGAGTTTGTCATGGTTGTTAGCCTTACTTTACCGTACCGTACATATACTTACTAATACATACAATTCATTCATTAAAAATACCAAATATTATACCCGCAAAAATATTACAGAATCTCCTGTACATTTTTTATGCTGATCATGTCAGTAAAGTGAATACTTGTAGTATATTATAGTACATAATAAATCAATATAGCTATATAGCACCACAGAATGCGTACCTAAAGTTCATGAGTAATATTTCATGGTTATTGAAGATGTCAAACATCATTTTATGCAATGAGTAATTTGACGTTTTAGGACATAGACATCCATGTAACTTTCCATGAAACGCTTCCCATACATTTTGTTAAGAAATGTATCTAGCACTACTGACACTAATTACATAGTAGAGCCTTTTGACCCTACATATTGTACAATAATCGCCGTTTTCTCGCTGACTGTTTTTTTTTTCTGTAAATGCCAATTGCAATAATTCAAAAAATAAGGGACAGTCACCTAAGACCATATTCGCGTGGTTTCAACCCGTAAGTTAGATGCCTTTACTGATCCGTCTAAAATGTCCACCCTATATATATATTTCAAAACTGCCGGGACAGATTTTGATGCCCCTTTGCACAAAGGTTGTTAAGGTGTAGTTCAGGTATCCCCACAAAAATACCACATCAGTATCGGTATTGGTTCATAGACCACCACCCATACAGATTTGAACAGTCTCCTTTCATTTTTAATACTTGTGTCAAAATATTTAGAGAAATGTTACAAGAAAAAAAATTTATGTGTAGCCTATTGTTTTTAACCGACTTAAAAACTGGAGGAGGTTCTCAATTCTGTTGCATGTTTTTTTTATGTTTGTTCATAACTCATTTATTAACCGATTTGGAAAATTTGTCATCAAGTCAGAATTCGATTAATTTTTAGTGTACTTTGAAGTCGGTTTAAGATTTTTGTAAAACAGTTTTCAATTATTAGTTTTGAGTAGGTAATTAATGCGCAAAATATTTTTACGAAGTAGGTACCTACTTACTAATATTATAAATTTTCTCTTCTAGAAATTACTATTAAAAGAATGTATAATTAAACTCAATATATGCATACAATATTTACAAAATAATTACAGTACAATATAGGTCGTGATTGTTGTACCGTCATGTCGCATGCCGTAATGCGCGAGTCTAGTCTAAGAACTACGCACGCGACCTGCGACGCGGACGGCGCGGGGCGGCAAGCGGCGTGTGTAGCGTGAGGAGGTGAAGGGGACAAAACTCTTTTAATTTTAGGAGCTGACAGCGCCTTAAGGTCACGAGTCACGACTCACGTGGGCTGGTACACATCACAAAGCTGAATTGATCCGACAGCCACTAGGTAACAATTCCACTTCTACTTCTTCCACGCTATAACGTGAAACAGAGAAACTAACAAGGTGCTATTTTGGTTGTTTTAATTCGATCATGAACTTTGTAGCTGTATAAAAATAGAAGCAGCCTAGATCGTACATAGAACTACATACTTTCTAGAGTATAGGCCGTGGCTCCCAACCAGAATAATGAAATCGTAATAAAGTCTGTACTTACCTACTAAAAGTAAACGAGTATTTGCTATTTACCTAACGATACCAACAGAGATTTTTCTGGCGTTCTGGATTTTTATAAAATTTTGGCAAAGATCGAGGCATGAGAAACTGAAATTACCTTACCTACAGTTAGTAAACACATTAAAATACAACTTAGCTCGTTTCTGCCAAATACCAATTATGAATTGTTTTGTTTGCTTTCTAATTCAAATTTGTTTTGCGCCAGATGCTGGGCGGCTATCGATCTTAATCCAATTTACCTACCAAACAACGTTGTTTGTCATCTTTGCGAAACTGTGATATTTGTGTTAGCATTTATTATTAGTATTTATTTAGCACCTGGCAATAAAGATAAGCACAGTAGAATTTAATTGACAAAAATGACAAATGAAAAGAAATTTAATTGAAAAGAATGAAAATGAAATGATGATGAATTATTTGACTTACAAACAAAAACCATTTCCTTAGCAGTCTCAAATGCAAAATATTTTCTTCAAAGGAATTATCAACATAGTCAAATAATCATTGAAGTTTAGAACAATATGTAATTTGTGTTACGTTACGCTAACTCACAAAATATCATCGATTTCATCGAAAAACAATCCTGTCATCTTATATTTGGACCTCGTCGATCTTCGATATAAGAAGTATTTTGAACACACGAGTCCTATGAAATTCACGGAAAAGTTATAAATAATAAAAATTATGTTTGGACACTTAAAGTTGAGACTGTTCCTTATTCGGTTCCCAACTGCACCATCGTCAGTTCGTAAATCGCCGTAGTTGGGCATAAGCATTCCCCAAAGATTGTCACAATGAACAGTCTTGAATTAACCGGTTACATTTTGCAGCTCCGAAAGACCAAACTCCCCACATTAACGACCGTACTCAACACCCTCGAATAATAACTATATTAGCACGAATTTTAAAGCAACTTTGGACGTAGTAAACAAATAATATAGGGAGTATGGAAACACCGAAATATTTAACATAGAAGCATAGTTCAGTTACTCTAAATAACTTTGATTAAATAAATGCGTTAGTTTATTCATAAAGAATCTTAGACTGCTGTAGAGTCTAGTTAGAGCATTAATGTCCATTCGTATGTTTGCGGGCAAATCTATAAAAACATTGTTTCACTTTTCCTTCACTATTTTAATGAAATGTATGCTTTTTGGCCCGGCCCTACGATAGGTTTGAGCTGTTAGTTTATGCTAAAGCACCGCACTACTAATAATTTAAATATGATTTGCCGTGACTGTGAGATCCACTACATTCTATTCTCTACTATAAAGTGGTAGAGCTTCGTTCACGTTCTAAGCTCTTGTACCATTGCGCATTGATAAAACAAAGACAAGCCCAAAAGAATGCTCGGGGTCCTCCGCTATGCTGTAAATTTTATTGATTGATGATATTGATAATTGAATTTTAATATACCTGATAGCAAATAAGCGCCATTCGTCCATCGTGCGACCAAGAGAAGTGTGTGACGGGCGTACTCCGGTCGTTGATGAGCTCGATGCTCCACCGCCCCTCGTACTTGATCCATACGAAGATCACGCCAGAGCTGTCGCACGACGCCAACTTCTGGTAAGGCTCGTTCCATTTTACCAAGATCACCTGTTTTAAAAAACTCTTTTGAAAATCTGGAATTTATCAAAAGTCTATGCATTTATAACAGCCAGTTTTAAATTATATTTCTGATAGTTTAATTTCATTGACGAGCAACATTTTAAGTAAATGTTTAGACTATGCACGGATAACTTATAGGTACACATATTCCAATCCAGATAGTACTAGAATAAATAAAAAGAGCAAAGTTAGTGCTCGCATTCCACAAAAGAAAAGAAAATAATCCACATTTAAACATATATTAGAGAATATTACTCGCTTTGCTCCCCAGTCGCATGTTATTACAAATTCCACGTATGCCCTGTAGTCCTGTAACACCCACTTAGACAAAACAGTTGGGATGTGGAGGAATGCGCTGAAATATGCACAGCTGTAAACGGTAATTACAAGTTTGCGATAACATTCTTTACAATTGCTTAGTCTAAGGTATCTAAATAGATAACTTCTCAAAATGCCTAAGTAGGTACTATTCAACATTCGCGCTTCTAATAAAAGTACTTGTATCTAGCGAACCCCGTACCGAGTGATTTATCATATCGAATAATGTTCTATTAACGAATAATACCCTCAGACGAGTAAAAGAAACGCTTACAATGTATGTAGAACCTGTGCATTAGTGCTTTATTAATTGAAACCATTTTGAAACGCATCTTAATATATGAAGCAGGAAAAATAACCAAACAAACGTACCGTACCTTTGGGAAGGAATAAAGTAGGTATTATACAAAATACCAAATTATGATGATGATCTACAGATCGTACTGTTTTACTAAATAAACCAAAACTGTACACCATTAGGTAGAATTTAACGTGTATTTAGTTTCGGAGCATAGGATTTTATTTATCAATGACAAGGACTTTAGTCAGAAATAATGTGTAAAATAAACGAATATAAATAAATTCTTATTGAAATTAAGACATCAGTATATAAAAGCTTGTTGAAATATATACTTGAAGAATTGTGTTGAATAAGCTTTGAGAAGAGAAAATAGATTTGAATAAAAGTAAAAAGATAAGACGTCTATTTTATTTATCCATTACAAATAGGTACTTTAGTTAGAAATAATATGTAAAATAAAGGCCAAAGATTCATCTTGAACTCAAGAAATGTGTATGAACGCTTGTTTCAATATTTACTTGAAGAATTGTGTTGCATAAGCTTTGAGAAGAGAAAATATATGTGAATAAAAGTAAAACGATAATGTTAAGATTAATCCTTTGCATGATGAGGAGGAATGTTAACATTGAAACCATCTTCATAAGTTATGTTCAATAAGTAAATCATTTGAATTATTTTTCTTTATTTTATCAAATTTTTGTATGAATAAAACTATCAATACCTTAGTTACAATACAATACAACGAAAACTCGCAGTAGACATTGTGGAGTAAAATGAGACCTTGACACGAGGGTAGGTAATGCAGATATCGTTACATAAACGTTGGTAAGTTTTGGCAAACATTTGAAATAACGTTTGCTATGGAAACAGTGTTTTGCTGATAAATTTTGCAACACGTTATCTAAAAACATTTCGTATCGTTCGACATCCACATAAGTGCTACGACGATCGCAGACTTTCGATCAACTATGTCAACATCTTGTCTTGGCATAAAATACGGATTAAAGCCATGACGTCTGAAACCTATAGCTTTGAACGATTCTTTGTGGTGGTTTTAGTCAACAGATTTGCGGCATGTCCCCTTTTGCCATGAAAAGAAAGCTTTTACCTGCTACGCGCACTGTTTGCGCACCAGATTATGGGTGATATGAATCTTCAAAAACCTCCAGTGCCTATCTTGTTTTTATGACAATCTAGCTGCCCGGCGCGACTTCGTTCGCGTGGTGCTACCCTACCCTGTGGTGCTACCCAACGCTACCCTACCCTACCCTACGAATTTTCTTTGCTATAAACCTCACGGAGCCCGAGACCTTTCCAACGAATGCAAAACCGTGGAAATCGGTTCGTGCGTTCTGGAGTTATAGCGTCAGGAAGGAAAACCCGACTTATTTTTATATAGTAGATTAATCTAAAGATGCTTTTTTGTTACTTAACTAACGTTTCGTTTCTAGCTTGTCTAGTATACGGCTTATTTAGTATACGGGTACGCTTTATTGTCAGTGTGATCAGAATATAAAGTTTATCTAATGAATAAGGTTGTTTTGAAAATAATAATTGCCGAGTTTATTGGCGGCTCTTCTCAGCAAATGCAACGCAAATGAAACTCGGAACCACTGCAATAAGGGATGTAGAGATAGATATTGATAAATTATATCGCTAGTCAAATACAGATGATATTTTCTGAGATGTAGAACAAACATCCCACTGTTCTAAAGTTATTTTCGATTTTAGCAATGCATTCAACAAAGTTGATTTTGATATTTTAATTGCTATATGATGCTCTCTTAATATATCTTCCACGGTAATCGACTGGTTTCGTAGTAACTTGTATGAACGACGGGAACGTATTCGCGTAGATGAGACATTGTCCTCATGGTATGCTACAAAAGCTGGTGTTTCGCAAGGTGGTCTCCTTTCTCCACTTCTGTTTTCTATTTTCATTTCAGTCATAATTGATAAAACTTCTTCTTTCTAACACTTTTATGCAGATGACCTCCAATTGTAAAGACACTCCTATTAAAATGTCCCTCATACCGTTTAGTTAACGAATATAGATTTCGCGTTACATCTGACTGGAGCAGATGTTTCGGTCTCAATCAAAACGAGTAGGTACTATCAATATTGATACCATTCCCGAATAACATTCAACGGTGTCGCTATACAATACAGTGAAGTTGTAATGAAGTGATGAAATCATGCAAAGGTATGGACTCACGTCAGATCTGTGGCCACGAAGATTGTAGTTGGTGCGTAGAGGCAGCTCATGGGGTCTTCGCGCATGAGAAGACGTGAACGTCACCCCCACTACACCGCGCACGTTGCCAGTCGCTAGCCACCCTTCTTGATAGTAGTTATTCCGGTTCAATTTCCAACCTTCTTCCTACACAATAAAGCATAATTTTAGTTTTTATTAATTTTGCTACAGTGGAAGTTAGCAGTTACCTTGGCCTCGTTAAAGCAAATGAAAGCAATTACGTAAACCTAAAATTGCATAATGTAAGCAATTTACTGCCAGGGTAAATCCACATTTTCTACGTTATCAACTTTTTAATAAATTGCTTTTTAATTATCGCCGGGCGATGTTTGCGACCAGAGGAACAGTAGGTTGATTTTATGAAAATTAAATTTTCATATTACGTGTTGTGTTACCAAACTTTGTCTATTTGCCTAAATACACCTAATCAACCCAAATAATTACTAAATTCACAGAGCAGAAACCTTTCCCTGTTCGCAAATGTAAACAAAAACTGTTAGCAAGCAAGTACTTGTAGTATTGAAACGGCCAAGCCACATATTTTGACTAAGGTGTAGAGTTTGTGACGTTAGGGCTTGTAGAGTAAGTGCATGTAGAGTTATAAGCTTGGCTCTACATGGGATCTGATAACTTTTTGACAGTACGAGCCATATGTCTTGGCGGCGACATTTTACATAAAAATGTTTTTGGTGGGATTCATATTTCGTCGAGGAGTTGACTATTGGATACTAAAACTAGAATAGGTATAAAGCATCATAATCAAAGAAGCAGTAGTAGAACTTATTAAATGTATACCTATATTTATATATTTAAACTAAGTAGGCAATTTAACAACTCAAACTACAACTAACGTAATAACAACTAAAGTTTAGCAACTACTGAAATAATTCATAGAACACCTGCAAAACTTCGGAAAGGTAAAGCAATTAGCTTGATAGAACATTTATACAGTATCTAACATTATTCAATTTACTCAATGATGTTATCAGACTCTTTCAACGCTTCGATTCTATCTGGATAAGATGGGATAAGTAGTATCTACTTAGTATTTTACAGTTAGGTAGGCACGTCCCTAAAATCACCCTACTATACCAATTTAGTGGGTGGAACCAATAAAACGTTCGTTTAAACCTCAGGAAACTAAAGTCTCTTTAAACACACTTCTATCAATATAAAGCTAGGGCAATTAACAAGCAAGTAATTGTGCATGTCCTGACTGAGGGACGTCGGCGGCAGACCGGAGATCGAACACGAAATTGGCAATTAGCCAGATATTACGCGATCCCGGGCCTCGCCATTAATTCGTCTATCGCTGCTCAATTGGGGAGGATTTCTTACACATTCGCTTCACTGTAAGTATCGAAATTTAATCAACAGGTCGTGAAGCTATAACATAGAATCAATCGAATTTATATCACTTATATCTCTAAGTAAGTTTATTCAATATCTGTACCGATAAATTTGATATGCTCCGAAATAAAATACCTACCCACTTCGATATTTAAAGGAGGAATCCATTAAAAACGTTATTGTAACATCTTGTTTCAACTTTGATTGAATTAAATGGATTGGATTGAATGCTCCTCTAAAATAGACAATCGATCAATGTCAATGTCAAAGTCAAAGCCATTTATTCAATTTAGGCCCCAGAAGGGCACTTATGAAGGTCACATCTACTGAAGTTACCACCGGTTCGGAACTCGGCCTTCAACTGAGAAGAATCCGGCAAGAAACTCAGCAAGGTAACATTTTTTATATATTTTTTGGACAATCTATGTTTGGCTTTTTTTTCCAAATAATTAAAAATCAACATAGTCGTGTCCCTAAGATTATCTTACCTTATCCTTACCTTCAGCGTAATTTCTAAATAAGCTCCAAACTACTCCATATGCTTTTTCTTTAAAAAAATAAAAACATGGGCATCATTTTATTTTGGATGTCGTTCAGGTATTTAGAAAGAGAGAAACGAAGTGGAAATTTGAAATTGAAGTCGCTACTTCATTACCCAAAGCACAAGCGCAGATTGTGTTCATAGTTCAGTCACAGTATCCAATTGACCGTTACTAATGAGAATGAGTAAATCCAATCATTTTGTATGAATATTTTTAAACACTACACTACACTAACATTTTTTTTTTACTTATGTGGTGTGCGGGGCTAAAAAGGAAGCTAAAGCAATATTGCTAACGCAATTAATTTTTTCGAATTCTCGGCAGATCCTACGTAATTTTAATATTTTTTGGTATACTAGTCACTCATTATATGCTCATTATATACAATTCAATTCAATAAAAGATTCGGAATCGATGAATTACATAAGATCTGCCGTAAATTCGAAAAAATGAATTGCGTTAGCAATATTGCTTTAGCTTCCTTTTTAGGGGGGCTGTTTACCACAATCTCACCATGGTAAGTGATGAACACACGTCACATTCAAAACAAAGGTTACCACAGCATGGCACCAGTGGTAGGTACATGTATGAGGTAGCATTCCCGCTAGACATAGCCCATGTTCAGTGGTGCAATGCACATGCAGTGACCATTTTGGAAATAAGTGGTAACATGCACTAACACATTTTTAAAATACCCTGTGTTCTTATAATTTCCGAAATAAGAAAGGACGAAATAACTACACTCTAAATGGTTCGAATCCTCGCCGCCGGCACCACATAATTCCAGGATTTTTAACCTCGAACTAAATTAGGTACCCGAGATAATATTAAAAATGTTGCCTCAGTAGGTAACAAAAGAATATTAATAAAAGGCAAAGAAAATATTATTTCTTTTGATTGGGTAATCTTGTTTTATATTCTGAAACTACAAATCTAAGGCATTGTATAACTTATTTTCGAGCAGTCTGCCTACTGAAGGAATATTTTTTCCTTTCGATGTAACGGTAGATGTAAATTTTGATATAACAATGCTTTCTTTTAAAGTTTTAAAACAGGGGCACGCGGCATAATTAATTCTAGGTGTTAGGCGTCGAATAGAAATGAAATTAAATAGGTCAAATGCCGCTGAGGCGAAGAAAGGTTAATTGAATGGGAGCCCTCAGGTCCCTCCATCGTCGTAACCTGAGATTACAATTGCGAGCTCTCCACTTCATCCAGTGATGACGGGCCCTCACTACTATAGTTGCGAATAGCTTTTCATCAACGTAAGCCTAGATAGGTATAACATTGAATGCGGGTTCTATACATAATTAATCCATGCCAATTAGCAAGTTGTGAGTGCAGAGTTTTCTTTTGATGGACGCTTTTCAACTTCGTGATTACTGTACTTCAAAGCTTCGTTACTTATTTCCTTACCAGTTCATATCTACTTAGGTAATGCGGTAATCGTAGATCTAGCTAATATATAAGTTATTCTAATCGATTGCAAATTAATTTGCTAAATGCATCATGAACAAATCGCGCCATGAAAATAACTAGTATCTAATCTGTACCTACGTACGACTACTATTTCCAATTACCCAAATTATAAAAGAAAACAATGGGAAAAATCTACTATTTTATTCACAACTACTGAATTTGCAAATGTAAATCAACTTCGAGTGTACCTAATCTAAATCTAATAATAGAATGTCAACTTACGTACCTACTTACATGTTTCAGCGGAGTGTTACATCGATAACTGAAACTAACAATAGTAACTCACCTCTGGAAGTTCATCTGGCACCTTTCCCATCCACGACAGCGACAATATACTGCAATCACATTTCGCGTTCACGTTTCTCTCAAAGTGAAGATGCATTTTGGCTCATTTATCACGTAAACTCAATGAAACATCGTCGATCACTTCGCGGACAAGCGCGTTGATACTGAATCTGTCGAGCGCTCTAGTTTCGATTGGTGCGTGAACATTTTACGAGCTAATACGGTGTTACATTTGGATATGGATCACGATCAGCCGAGAGTAAGGTATGGCTGGGAGCGCGTCGGTCGGTCGCTCGGTCGGCTGATGTGACAGAGGGTGACAAGCGGCGGCGACGGCGGCGGTGGGCCTTCGGTAACGACGGCGGCGCGTAGGGCGCAGGTATTGATTGCGCGCAGGGGCGGCGCGCACACCCCGCCGCCGTTCGCTCACATGCACCTTAGGAAAATACGCGGAGATGGCGCTGAAAATTCACCCGCTCGCTACTGAAATATAAACGTAAACGTCATGTGTTTATGATTGCAGGCGTATTTTGGTTAGTTATCACGCTTCTATCTCCTGATTCATTGTATATCCTCGTCCCGTTTCAATTTATTAGTGAAATCGTGAATAGGAAATTAACACTCTAAATTGATATCGTATTGTCAAAGTAGAAGCATTAGGTACTATGCGATGCAGTACTAAACTCAAGTGTAGTTACTAAGTTTCGAATAAAAATATTGTATCGACTAAGGTCAGAAGCTATTCCCAAAAATAAGGTCACGTTTTTTTGGCTACTACACCATTGCGATTGTTGATTATTATTAGTAGGTACAAGGTATTATATATTATGTATCTACATAATATACAGGGTGTTGTTTTGGTCGGCGACAAGCGACCCAGGAGCGGTAGTACAAAATATATATTCCCCAAAAATGGACTTAATTCCATTAAATACTGTAAATATGTTGAGAAATACCTTATTCAATTTGAAATAAAATTACTGCAAAGTATGATTACTAGGCACGTGCACAGACTAGAGCTAGGCGCAAGCCGCCATCGCCCCACCCCTTGACTCCCTCGTACTCCCATTGAGTATTATGTCTACACTTTAGCTTATAACATGATTTTCAAAATTTTTATTTTTTTATTTTTATTATTTAAAAAAAATAAAGTATTTTTTTTATATTTTTTTTAGCACCAGTATCATTTGTATTATCGACCCTGAGTCGCTCGTCGTTGACCAAAACAACGACCTGTATATCTTACTAATAATATAGGTTGGTACCTAGTTAAACATGAGTTGTTTGTTAATCCATGCCATGTTGCAGATAGTAACAGTTTCATTTTCAGTAAGTAAAACCACGTCGTCAATGTAAAATTTTATTTTCACTAAATACTAAACATTAAAATATCACATATAATTGACTAAACCACCTTAACGTCGGTTTAACTGGGCCATAGCTTCAATTAAACCTTTACTTCTTCTAAAGTTCCCCACGTGTATCCACATTTAACTTTGACGGGTAGAGGAACGTTTAAACGCACGGTATCTTCCATAACTTCTTTCATCATAGCGATAAAAGAGTTTTTATTATTTTCGGGCACTTCATAAATAAGTTCATCGTGCATTTGTAGAATTAAACGAGGTTTTGGGTCGTGTAGATTGGTTTTGTTGTCGATGGCACACATGGCAGCTTTGGCTATATCTGCTGCTGAGCCTTGTATAGTGGTGTTTACTGCTTGGCGCTCAGCCGCACCTAGAACAATAATACCTATCAAACATTTTGTTAAGTTATACCTACGAATATTCCATAGATCGTAGAACAGGCTTTCATTTACAACAAACACATAAAGCAAACAAAAGTAATTAAACCTGTTGTAAGTTACTTATGTAAATCCGTCTTGAATTAGCCATGTAATTAATCTGATCCAAGTACGTAGGTATGCATTTCATTTATTTGCGTAGTCGTTACGAACGGATAACAAACACGAGGATAATAATAATGTGGAGACGGATTCCAGTTAAGTATGGTGTGTACTTTCTCAGTATGTACATAAATAAGGTATGTCCTTATTTCCTAAGGTGGAAAGTCTCATAGCAGTAAATTTTAAGATATAGACATGTAATTCAAATTCAAAATGATTTATTCAAATAGACCTTCGCAGGCACTTATGAATAGCCTGACTCTAATACCGATTCGAGGTTGCATTTGCTGAAATGAGCCGGCAATAAACTAAGCAATTATTTTCAAAACAAGCTTAGATAAATTGATCATCATATTCAGCACAGGCAATTCAATGGTATGATGCACATAGAGCGTTTCCATAGATTTCCGCAACATACGGTCTAGAGCGGCTTAAAGCCAGTAGTAACAAAAGGGAACAACAACTTAATGGATTTGCACTAAAACGCATAAAATAATGATATACAAATGTCTCTCTAATCTTGCAGTACGGTACTGTTTTGATAATTCTATAGAAATTCTGTTTTTTTTTGTGGTACAATAACTACATTTTTTTTATGTCATTCAATAAAACCGTTTTTTACGCTTGATGAGGTCGAATGTATTGATCACATAAAGTTTAGAAGAGAAACCGTTTCTCAATACTCGCTCGTGATCGCCCTTTCCACCTAAACACTCATTTATTAGCTTTAATAACAATGTGCAAGAAATTATGCCAGCGATCTAAGGGTCGCGCGCGGGCCAAGGTGAAGGAATCTGTATCTGACGTAGCCTTGCGGTAAAAGGGTTTATGTCGATGTTTATCTTCAATATTATGTAACTAGCTTCGCCCGATAGTGTTATCCGTATTGCAGAGGGTAATTTCTTTCCGGATATGAGAGCCTACCTCTTACAATATTTTATTCCAGCTAGGGTACGGTCCTTCTATGTATCAAATTTCATTCTTATCCGTTGAGCCAATAAGAGTGATGGAGTAACAAAGATTCCGCAACTTTTATAATAATACTAGCTGCACCCCGCAGTTTCACCTGCGTTCCCGTTTAGAAAATGAAACCATGTTAACCTTAAGTAAAAGTAACTAACATGTCATGAAAATCCGTACGGCCGTTATGAAGCTGACAAACATACACAGAAATGTTCACATTCATATTATTATTAGTAGGAACTAGGATTAGTTAGGATGCCATTAAAACTTGTCTGGTAACGCTTGTATCTGACGGTATCCTTAATTAAGCCAGTGAACCGTCATTACGATCATCATTGTTATTTTAATTCCTAGTTATGTCCAATGTATTGATACATTACGGTACACTGAAGCAGGTTCCAGTCAACTTCTGCAACGACATTATTTGAATACTCTCTATTTCTGCATGCGCCAAATTTCTAAATAGTCAACGTAATATTCACTTACTTTTCTTTGATGTGACATTGCTGTTAATATCAGGCAGATATCTCCTGCGATTTTTCAGTGTTTCAACATATTCTTTTTTTCTGCACTCCACGACAACTGACGCCGTGAACTCTTTGACAGCTGGATATGATTTATAAAACGAGTCCATGAAGACTGCTGCCTCCGTTTCAGAAACGTCTAAGTGTTGGGCCAAAGTTCTGTTCCCCATTCCATAGAGAATACCGTAGCAGAGCTGCTTGGCCTTTTGACGAAGATCGTCGTCTACCTAAAAGTTAATTCTTGTCAGGCGTCTCATAATACCTATGCTTTGACTTATGACAACAATTCTTTAAACGACTGCCTAAGAAGAGAAAAAATTTGAAATATAAAATGTTTAAGCAATGTCAAAGTCCAAGCCATTTATTGAATTAATTTAGGCCCTAATAGGGCACTTATGAAGGTCAAAGCTGTTGAAGTTACCAACTGTTCGTAAGTCGGTTTTCAACTGAGAAGAACAGGCAAGTCTCAGCAAGGTAATTATTTTTTTATATTTTTTGGTCAATCTGACTATATTGGCATTTTTTTGTTCTTTTATGTTTTATCAATAGTCATCATATCTAGATCTAGTAGCATGCTTTTTCTCGTTTATGATCACATTATTAGTATTAATCGATGCTACAGAAGTTAAAGCTACGCCGACGGCGATGAGGGCGTTACCTCCCTTTCCTGTCCCGCCATATTATAATATATCCCTAGGGAGAGAATGTCAGGAATTTAGGATACATATTAAGATAATGAATTCAAAAATAGCTCTACCCAGCGATTTTACCATCCCCGAAGGCACAACTGTTTTCCTGGGATAAAAAGTATAATTATTCTGAGTATCTAATCTCTATATCTATGTCCAAATGGCCCCAACGGAAGATCAGCGTTGGTTATGCGTACACCTTCGTATAGCTAATAACATGCTGAGTTGGAGGCACTATGTTTTGTGTGTTTTTTGTCACGAATAAATTATTTTCATTTCATTTCATCCAAATCTAACTGACTGTGAAACAAAAATCATCAACTCACAGACAAACCTATACAATACACACAAACTTTATAATACATATTACCTAGTATGTTTAATCTTTCAATATGAGATACATTCTAGACTCCAACACTTGCAACATAAAACGAGAAGTGTTAGTTTTTCCATATGTCTAAGGATATGAAAAAAGTTTCGAGACGAATTTGAGCCAACATCAAGCGAAGAGTTCGCAGTTCGCACATTTGAGCTAGACACATCACATCAAAATGAAAACACATCAACAACATGTTTTCATGTTTCATAATATATTTGGGGAAAATAGGTATAATACAATTTATAAGTCCTAATTCATATGTGGATATATAATTTACCTGGTTCTCCGGCACATTGCTCCAAGAAGCCGCAATACTCTTGAACACATCGGCATTAGAGCACATGATACCCATCAACACGGGATCTTTACTGTAATGAGTCAATATCCTCATTTCAAGTTGACAATAATCCGCCGAAACAATCACAAAGCCCGGAGTAACTCTGAATATATTCCTACAGTTGAACTCTATTACGTCGCCGTCACATATGTCGTCGTTCATACTCAAATATTGCGCTGGAATGGAGAATGTACGTGGAACGTTTTGTAGATTTGGCTCGTGCATGCTTATTCTGCCAGTACACGTGTACATTGTGTACGACGGGTTTATTCTGCGAAGAAATAATACCGTGCTCTCAATATTATTAAAATTACTCCCCGCAATCACACTAGCCTAACCGCCCGCTGTGGAGCAAAAGCTTTTCAACATTCAACAATGCCTACTTTTTAGTACCCGTAAAGAGTTTTTATTGCTTTTATGGTGTTATAATGATTTGAAAAACCCTCTACGTCTACAGAGTAAATCATTACTTTTCCGATTCAATATGCCTCATATAATTGAGGCTTAAATTTTTATATTATTTTTTTGTTCAATAAACCGATTTTATTCTCATAAGACAAACTGCGATTTGTCGAGGTGTGTCAACGATTTACGAGGAAACCAAACGTTCAATTCCGTATCACTGCCGGGCAGGATATGCTCAATCGATATAAAACAGATTGAATTACCCTCAACAACCCCGAGATCGGTTCGGTTACGAAAACAAAACCATTATTACCTATCGCCTTCGCTGTATATGCACGCTTTCTCTGTCAACGGGTATAATGTTTTAGTCAATATAGAATTAAGTTTCCTCCAATAAATAATGATACTTGATATGGGGCTATTGTGCGTCGTCAGTACACTTTTCTTCGTACTTACTTTACTACCTTTGTATATTCCAAGAATCTATGGAAAGAAAAATAAATACAATAAACACTACAAATCACAACTCTTTGAAATGGCTTAAAACGACTTTACTATCACAAAGACGAATGAAAATTACAGAAGCGTATTCTAGCGAATTAATCATTCCTTTGAAATTACCTTGGCAACATCTTTGGATGAATTAAAGTTGAAATGATGTCCGCATAGTTTGTAAGCTTTCTTCTGAAGGATATCTTGTGAATTTTTCACATCAATCAAGAGACGTGACGCAAGATTTTTATCTACAGTGATCCCGTAGAACTCGCAATCTGATAGAATCTTTGAAACTTGCGTCTCAATATCTGAAATATGCAATCTTTTGATATAATCTTAAACTATATTTTTCTTAAATATAATATGGGTATTGATATCCACTAACCTATAGTCTCACGGACAGAAAGATATCGCTCAGTAAGATATTTTTGCTGTTTATCGGCGATCAACCTTACGAAATACGCGCGAACACACAAATCCTCAAATGTATCCAAATTCTGGAATTTTTTGTGCTGATTACCAACCTTGATGGGTATATTCAAATCAGTTTCGCAATATTTTTTAGCCTGCAAAAATAAACCATTTTTAAACGAAACTTCTACTTTCAAAAATTAAATATAGGTAGCATTTCTTTCATAAACATAAATAAGTAAAACTTTACATACTAAATGAATTATGTTCGGAATCTTTTCGTCACTGTTTGTCAGCCATTCCGCTATGGAAATATCAACGCACGGCAAAGGCAAATTTGTTCCTAACCATCGTTTTATGTATGTATAGTATGTTTTCAATGACAGCATGGTTAGTTTCAATGATTTTCTCTTTAACCACCTTCTTATTCTGTCCTTTACTGTCCTTAACATCCCACCCACCGAAGACAAATCCATATAAATACACGTTGATTTGCCGAAACATATAGCCATTCCTTTTACGGCAAATCTTTCTTCGTACAAATCCTTACAGGGAGTTTTAGGCACTTTCAATATATTACTGCCAATTAATTCATTAGTAGTTAAATTTGTACTTTTAATACATAAATAAATAGACGCAGCTTGTAAATTTTCTACGACATGTAAATTTTCTACAATTTCATTTTCACGTAAGGAATAACAATTAATTTTATAAGTATTAATTGAGATCACTATGTTATTAGAAGGTGCACATGTTATCTTAGATGCAGGTACTTTAAAACTTCTATCTGTTTTGTGAAAACATTTTGATTCAATTTTTTTCTTTTTTGGTGAAGGTTGTATTGTATCTATTTTATTGACTAGTTGACGCTTAAAAGGACTTTGGAATTTAAAGTTGTCAAATGTTTCATTTACTACTTGAGTATCTTCGACTTCAATATCTTTCGTGTGATTACCAGAAGAACCTCGAACATTTTCATTTAACCCGTTATCTTCTTCGTATACTAATTTAATGTCCTCATCATCATCATCTATTTCAATTAAAGTAGATTTAAAGGCATTTAATATTGAATTTGTATTAATACTAACGTAATCTGTAGTTCCGAACTTACAAACTGTTGTTGATTCATTTTTGTTATCTATAAGTTTGCTTGGTATTAATTCTAATGGTAAACTCTCGTCAAAAAGGCTAGAATTGTCACCATCAGAAGAAAATAAGCTTACATCTTTAACTGAGCTGCATTTAGACAAAGCTGTATTATCTGATATATTAACTGAAGGCATAAACTTATCCTCAGTGTCCCCAAAACTTATGTTTGGTGAAAAAGCTTTGTCTGTGGTCTGAACTTTAGATATATTTTCAAACGCAGCTTCAGTAAAATTCAAAGAGTCCCAAATTATTTCATCTTTGACATTAAGAATTTTTGTAGTCTGTGTATTTTCTAAAATAATTTCCTTTTCTTCTTTGGCAATCGAAATGTTTTCAGTATGAACATGATTTTGAGTTAAAGTTGAAGTATTATACTTTTTTTTATTATATGTGTTTATTTTATTCTCCATCATATTTTCACCTTTTATCGTTGTAATTGCATCTGCAATAGTTATGTTAAAAACATTCTCACTATTTTCACTAAGGGAACTTAAAGTATTAGAATCAATTTTTATTTGAGTTATGGTTTCTTCTTTGATATAAAGTAAATCATTCTTATTAATTTTAGAAATATCATTGTCTTGCTTCACACACTGATTACTTCTATATTCACTACCATTCATCTCATTCTTAGTGCTACTACCTTCAGGATTATCACTATTAGGTTTTTTTTTATTCCATTTTATATGAGAAACACCAAGTTCATGTTCTAGATACTTTCTAGCTTCTGTTATGAGGTTCTCAGCTGCTTCTTTTGCGGTCATACCACAGCATCCCGTCACCCATATATTTTTAATTTTATTACGCTTTCTCATGTCATCAGTATCATCACCATCCCTTTCCTTTTCACTTTGAAAAGGTATAGCTTTATGGAGTATGTTTTCTATGATGTCCGATGCAGCTGATGCAATACTCGAAATTGTATCAAATCCTGAATCAAAGAGAGCTCGAGCTCTTGTGCCATTGAGTGATGGTAATTTCATGATTTCTAATAGTTCTGAATGAATACCGAAATGTAAGCGGTCTTGAAATTGCGATATAAGCATTTCCATATTTTTCCAACCCAATTGTCGGCAAAACGCTGTAACCATCCCTAGAAAAGGAATATATTTACATAATACTGACACAAAATAATGTTGCATTAGTAAAGTATTCAATGGAAGGACAATAAACATAATATAATTCTTACCAGCAAATGTGGCTGCAGCTTGTTGAAGACCTTGAAGAAAACCACGGGCACATTGGAATTTTTTCGCCACATCTGATAAAGGCACTTCATTCACTAAGTCTTGCAAAGCGAGAGCTGTATAAAACCTTAAAACAAGATAAGTTACAGAATTTTATTTAAATCCAATAGTAATAAGTACTTTCTTTTTTGAAAAAAAAAAATGTGTACTAGAAATTATTTCATATGCTTAGGAAAATACCTTTTATGAATATTCAGTTTATTTTGTGCATTATTAAGTTTATTGGTTCCTCTCAAACAGCGTATGATAAAGCTTTCTTGAACTCCCACCAACTCACCAACCCTTTTCATAGCTTTAGTTAATGATTCCCATAGTGTCAATAAATGTAACCAGTCTATACTATCTCCCCATTGACTACTCACACTGTATGGTGTAACTAAATAAATTAGATGCAAGTCAGTCTCTAGCACCAGACATTGGCGGGCCTTTTGTAATTCACAGAATAAAGACAACCCATCATTAGGAGCCATTGATGAGGAAAGGCAAGCTTTCCCCAATGGTGTTGCGACATATCTGTTCCCTTCATCATCATTTTGATTTCTCACCAATTCAAAATTCTTTAACTCTTTCAATGTATCTTCTAGAAGAAAATCTTGTGATGGTCTCTCCGTTTGTTGAGTGAAAAGCAAAGTGCATTTAGCATACAATTCTAACTCTGCTTTTGTACATAAAACTTGACTAGCTATCATTTCAAGTACTGCTCTCATATACTTATCTTCACTTTCAATACAGCTCTTGACTGGGTTCAGAGCACCCATCATTAATTCAAATCCTATCTTTTTCTCAGCCTCACTACATATCAATATACTTTCACCTTTGGAATCTTTTCCCATCCTTCCAGCTCTCCCAACCATTTGTTTATATGTCAGGATATTAATAGGTTGCCTAAGAAACACTGGTGATCTGACTATCACTTTTCTAGCAGGCAAATTGACTCCAGAACTCAAAGTTGATGTTGCCACCAAAACTCGTATTGCCCCAGATTTAAAACCTCCTTCAATAATATCCCTTTCATCAAATGTGAGCCCAGCATGGTGGTAAGCAACACCAAATGAAATTGTCTTTTGTAATATGGCATCCAATCCCACAGGACAATTCTTTAGTTGCTCTAGAACTTCTAGAATACTCTCAGATTTCAATTGATTCCTCAATACAACACCAAACTCACAACCATTGCATCCAAGCTTGTAAAATGATGAAGAAATAGACTGTGCTACATTTTCACATCTGTTTTTGGTCATGCAAAATATTAATATGGAGCAACCATCTCTTATTGTTTCCAAGCAAATTTTTAATACATTATCACACTCATCATTTCCCATTTTGGTGTTATCTATTGAGGTAATATGAATACCTTGTTTATCATAAAATTTGTTACCCACTAAACAGAATTCATCAAGAGGGATAGGCCTGAACTGTGTTACGTATAGTTCAGCTTCCAGCCACTCAGCTAGAACTTCTAAATTGGGTAATGTAGCTGACATTCCAACAATCTGTATTAGCACATCATTTGACTTTATGGTCACATATTTTATCTTGGTTAACAGAAGCTCTAAAATGTAGCCACGATGGGGATCCCCAAGTAGATGTAGCTCATCCACAATTACTGCACCCAACTCTGATATATTACCTTCATCCAATAGTTTATTTACTAAGCTGTTTGCCTTTTCAATAGTACATATAGCAACATGAACTGCCTGCAGCCCCCCAGGTGGTGACTGTGATCCCATAAACCCTTCAACTCTGATTCCTGAACTAGACAATATATCTTGAAGATAAAACATTTTTTCTCTTACTATTGATACAAATGGTAAAATAATGATTACCTTCTTCTGTCTTTCAAGTATTGTTTTGATGGTTAATATTTCTGCCACAAGAGTTTTCCCTGCAGATGTAGGAGCAGAATACACCAAGTTCCTACAATCTAAGAGAACTTTTGGATTTCCTAAGCAAGTAACTTGCCAATCAAACATTTCTGTAATGCCTCTCTGTTCGTATTTCCTAGCAATTTCAAGAGGTAATCCCCAGTCTTTTAAGTTTTTATTGAGTACATTCGTTTTTACCGTGCATTGTGATAATAAAGGCTTGTTACAAGTACTGACATCTAACGACAGTGTATTATTCTGAAGAGAAGAGTTTATTTTCTTACATGTTATAGGGATATTTTGGTCATTAGCGCACTCAGACTGTTCTTCAGCAACATATTCTTTAACAGCTATTAAAGAACTTTGTAACACAAACGAATTATCGAAGCAGTTGTCTAAAAACCCAATGTTTTCTGCCAAAATTAGCGAATCTATCTCTTCTTCGCTTACCTTTGCCATTTCATAGTTTTGTTTAGATTGTGTTACTCTTTACTATAAAGTGTTGACATAATATCTAATTTTGTCAAAAATCACTAGTTACAGCCATGCACGGTCTAAATAAAAAGTTCATAAGTGATACCCAAATCTGATTTAGAAAAATATACAGAAGTTACAGAACGAACAAAAAAGTTTGAATCTTTTGAATATTTTTTGACAGTTTTTTGTTGTTGTCGATTTACTGACATTGACATTTACACAGTGCTGCCAATACAATAATTTGTTGTTAATTTGTTCATGACCATGGATACAAAGTCCTTCAGTCGCATACATTTTAAATTATAATATCACTTTAATATAGTCCGCATTAACTTTCACATAGTCCGCATGATCAGTCACCGTCCAGTCATGTTTTAGTAAAATGGTGGTCATTGCGCTAGAACTTTTTGAGACAACTTGTAAAGTCACGATACACATAATTCATTTCATTTCACTTCACTGGTGCACATGGATTGATCTTTATAGGATAAAATACCACCTGCAATCGCAAATGCATACCACATATGCAATAGAACTCAAAATACACGAATTTATGAAAATAAAAATGAAAACGCTACGTCACTTTTCAAGTTCCCGCCAAAAAGTCCACAATAATACAACAAAAGCCAGTGTTGCAAGGTTGATCCCAAAGATATTATTAGAAGCTAGTATAAAATAAAGGCTACACTCCGAATTGGATAATATCGCTCACAGTGCTCACAGCAATAATTTGCGTACCGAGTTAGATATCACGTTAATGACAGCTGAGAACTGTCAACAATTCGGAACGCCCGTTATCGCGCTCACAGTATTCAAAATAGAACATTTGAGAATTTAATTAAAATCTGAATTAACAATGCGCTAGGACTCCATAAAACGGTCCCAACTCAGCGTAGTACTGGTTAATAAGAAACCAGAGCTAGTCTTCCGTTGGGACCTAAACCTGTATTGGGAAATGTACCTAATGTGTATTGAATTTATTCCATCTGAGGACATGCTATGACGTGTCAATGCCAAAGACGAAGTTCCGATTGACGAATTGGCTGAAATAAACATCAACTTGTCAAAATTTAAACGTAGTATTATTTTCGACAATTTTTTTATAATTTTATTTTCCATAGACATTAATTTTCTAGGGGTCTGAATCCAACCCTGTTACAGCGTCAATTCGGAATGTAGCCAAAGTTGAGCCAAAGCAAAGCCAAAGCCACCAACTACATACTACAGACAATACAATACATGTTACTAAACCAATGACTATTAGTAAAATTACCCCATTGATTCGATTTGAGCTTTCGGTACCTATATACTGCCATAAAAAACACTAATTTGTGGTTAAATATAATTTATTAAGTATAATATAAATTTATATACACTCATCGTCAATGGGCCAATCAAATTAGATCCATAAAAAGCGTTTTGAGGAATAAATTTCCAGTAAGCTGGACAGTTTTAATATGCGTGCTGGAGGAAGCAATCCCAGCACAGGCTGTGTGCTGAAGCACACCAAAGAGTATATAATCACTACGTTTTATCACTTGAAGCCATTTAGAAGTAGAGGTGTGTAACTCATCAAAAAAAACCCGACTGCGTAAAACATAAATTAACTGAAAAGAGAAAAACAAGCTCTTAAATCTATAGACATTGAATATAACTTGAATTTTATAAGGTATTGCAATCGGGGACAACCAATAACCTAAGTATGTATTTTTTTGTAATATTTGTTTATCCCCGACTGCAATACCTTATAAAATTCAAGTTATATTCAAAATTCTATAGATTTAAGAGCTTGTTTTTCTCTTTTCAGTTAATTTATGTTTTACGCAGTCGGGTTTTTTGTTTCTTTTAATAATTTAATTTATTTCAGACTTTTTAGTTTTATACAGAATGAGTTGTATGTATTAGTAAGTAAATGAGCAGTACGGTAAAGTAACACTAACAACCGTCGCAACTCTGTGTGTTACGTACGGTAAGCGCTCAGTACCTACTGTCCTTGCACTAAACGGTGTTTTTTGCAGTTTACGTCAAAATGGTAGCATAAAAGTATTACAATATATACATATATGGAATGGTCTATTTACAAGCTTTCATTTGATACCCATATTGTTATAATATCGAAACTTTTATTTTTAATACCCCCCCTATTTTTTTATTCTTAGGCGCTATATAAAAATAATATACCCTATGACACTCCCCTAGTCAAGACGAATCTAACGACACCTCATATGCTTAAATCCATCAAACCGTTTAGGCTGCAGAGCGGCACAAAGAAATAGGCATACATACATACATACACTCGAAAAACATTACCCTCCTTCCGGGTGTCGGGTAAAAATACGCGAGCTGCATAAGAGCTCACGGCTCAGGTGTGTCAGCTCGCAGATCAGCTCAATTTGTACCGTTTAACCAATATAAAATTTTCTTTAATACAGACTTTACTACTTTAGTTACATGGCTACCAAAATTTATGCACACCTCCTGGGATTACGCAAACTTAGATTTACACGCATTGAGGACCAATTATTTCCAGGTTGATGGAAATTAATATTTCGAAAAAATCTAATTTGATTGGCCTACAAGTTCTAATTATGAATTCAAAAAAACCTTATTCACATGCCTATAAAATTGATTTGAAATCTCCTTTGCCGGTTCAAAATGTACATTGATAGAAAAAAGTATATTATAATAAGAAACTGGACTACAAGTTATAGTAATATAGTCCAGTTTCCTTCTACAAATCTTTTTTTTTTTAAGAGGTAGGTATGTTTATGAAGTTTGTCATGAAAGTAGATAGGTACTATTTTTGAATTAATAATTAGAATTTTACAATATGAGCGTAGAGAAGCTACTATTTTTACATCACAATCACAGGCAGTAGCTTTTTATTTGATTGATCATTACAACTGTATTTAGTTCAGTGATCCCTTGAAATGAAAACATTGTAAAGCATTGTATTGGTCTTCATGTTTATACATCGAATCATAAGTGCATTTTCTAGTACTTATGAATTTTAGATTCTAAATAAATTAGTAAACATCATAATGTAATCATTTCTGCAGATGCTTCTTTCCCTTCTGTAAGCGCACGCGATTCATGGACAAATGCTGCATAAGTTACACCCTGAAAATAAATATTATATAGGTATTCAAGGCTACAATATCAAATACATTCCAAATCAAAATAGAAAATATGAGGGGAATAACTTCAACATAACTACCTGTTGGAGTGCTGCCCTAATAAAACCTTCATTGGCTGATACTGTAAGGGCTTTTATCCTGTGACCAAAGTTGAATATTATTTTAGATCTTAAACGAACATGGCCCCTTACTTTTAAATTCTGTCTAGGGTAATCATCTTGGCCTGAAAATATAAAAATATTATAAAACTGTAAGTACAGTAGTACCCAACTAATAAGGCGCGTCGTGAATATTCGTTCGCACAGAAAAGAAAGTATGGCCCGAAGTAATCTTCGGGCCATACTTACGAAAGAATGCTTAAAACTTACAATCAACCTTAAATCAATACTTTAAGGTTCATAATCATCACTGCAGCTGTTAATTCCGTCTCACTCGCAAGTCACGCCCCTCCGCACACATGGCGGCAGCTGCCGACCAATAGCATTTCCCGCGCTTTGAAAATGTTTTTTCTGCATCGGTAAGCCATATCAGTTGGGTACTACTGTATTTACTTAATTTTTATTTTAGTATAAATTTTGAAAAAAAAAAAATGTTTCTTTTGCTTACCTCCATAATTATCAGGATAAATTCTTACAATTTTCTTCAACTCTGCAGTCCTCTCAATTTCTTTTTGTCCACCCAGTGTATTAACAATTTTTTCAAAATCATCCCATGCTGTTTTGCAGCAGACAAGTGTTTTACCTAGAATTGATTCAAGTTTAATGCAAAAAAGTTAACAATATTTTTTTATGTATCTACTACTTACTTTTGAGCATATACTTACATAAAAAATTTAAGTACCTTTTAGATGGTTGGAAGTGGAAAACTATAAACAACCATAGAAATATGATCTAACCTTCAAATAACCTATCTAAAATAGGCTTGACGGGTCTCTCAGCCTCCCACGCAGACTGTTGCGTGAGAACCTCTTGCTTGAACACATAGTTGCAGTGCCCATTAGTCATATTACTGACGTATGCCATCATTCCTGTTACATCCAAGTTGAGAGTATTGATTTCTGGGTGCTCCTCCATGCAATGTGTAATTTTATGCTGAGTTTCCTGACTGCAGATATTTATGATAAATGTTGTAAGTATTCTTATGGAATATATTTGTTTATGATTGACATTTTATAAACCCAAAATATTTAGAGAACTGTTGGTTTTATAATAATAGTTAAACATAGTGATTAGATATATTCTTTGATTCTGGTAACTATTATATTCAAAGAACCAATGTGTTAAAATATTATGAATTAAAATCTCAACAATTTAAAATGTTATCAACTTGCTTATCATTAAAAATATTAAAATTTTAAATGTTGTGGTGTTTAGGTTTAGTGAGAACTTACCCATTACTGTGAATAGTTTCTTCATCACTAGAGCCAGACTCCCAGGGATCTACACACTCTTCCTGAGGGTGTGAATCTGGTAATATTTCACCTTTTACTATTATACCAACTGCTTTCAGTTTATTTGCTAAACTTTCTTCAATACCACTCATAAATTCAAACACAACCTGAAATAAATATTCAGTTTCCATTAAAATTATTAGAAGTAAAAACAACTAACACTACTAAAATTGCCCGCATTGTCTATGTAATACCAAGAAAAGTTAACATAACTAACCTTTGGTGGCTGATACATACATGGGTATAATTTAGCACATTCCAAATAATCTTCAGCTTGATCAAGAATTGAGCGTGCTCCATATGAGGCATTCCCTGAGCTTAGTGCAGATAGTGATTTTGGATTGCGAGCTATAACTGAAAATTTCAGACACGTAGTAAAAGGTGAACAATATCTACTGCTTAACTTATCATGGCAAAAATTGAGTTTCAAGTCTAACAGAATAATATTGAGACTATAATTTCTAAAGAGATAGTTTACCTTTAGTCCAGATTTTGCCTTGATCACTTACTATATCAATGACCAACTTATTACAGTCATTGATGTGAAAATTTTTACAAACAGCCAGGACATTTGGCCTTAGAGCACAGTCAACCATTGCACCAAGGTGCCGCAGATTCGAACATGATAGTTGCTCAACTTTCACTTTATTTGATTTTTCTAACTGAAATAAGATGAATTACATATAATGTTTTACAATTTATAGCTTTGTCTATATTGTGTCATATAATGCATTATCTGTATTTTTGTAGTAACAAGTAAATAGTTATAAAAAATTACATACTCTTTTTAAAAACTCAATTTCTTGGTGAATTTTTCTTTGCAATTTCATCATTCCATCTATTTCTTGTACGGATTGTAACTGTAAAATCAAGTTTTCGCCGCATTTTATCTTAGCACTCAGCACATTTAATAATTCCTCCAAAGATGACATAACCGCTCGAAATAAAATTAATAATTTTATTCAAAATTTACAGCAAAGATTTACAGTGTACAAATTTCTTTTTTTTTGGAGTTAAATTGCATTTCTTTTTCACTTCACTTCACTTCTTATTTGAATGGCGCCAGGTGTGTTTTGTTGACGTGTTTGTTGACTAAGGGTACATTCCGAAATGGATAATATCGATCACAGCGATCACAGCAATAATTTGCGTACCGAATTAGATATCATGCTTATGACAGCTGAGAACTATCAACAATTCGGAACGCCCGTTATCGCGCTCACAGTATTCAAAACAGAACATTTGAGAATTTAATTAAAATCTGAATTATCAATGCGCTAGGACTCCTTATATCTTTTATGAGTTGACTCGCAAAAAGGAATATCTGCTTTTTTTATTTTTTTTTCTCTCATAAAATCATAAAAAGTATCTTTGCCAAATAGAAAACCAAGAATCTTATTAGATTTTGCCGTCACTTTTGACAGCGCTCACGGTGATATCAGTTTAGGGCATGGTCGGTGTGAGCGCAAGATGGCGGATGTCATGACGTCATCTATGACGTTTCACGGGACATCGTTGACTGTCATTATTCAATTCGGTACGGGTTTAAGCACGCTCAAATCGATTACAGCGATTACAGCGGTAATTCGGAATGCAGCCTAATTTTCACAGAATATTTGTTTTTTTTTTTGTTAATTTGTTCATGACCATGGTAACAAAGTCCTTCAGTAGCATACATTTTATTTATAATATCACTAATATAGTTCGAACATTAACTTTCACCTAGTCCGCATGATCAGTCACCGTCCAGTCATGTATTAGTAAAATGGTGGTCATTGTACTAAAACTTTTCATGGACTTTTTGAGACAACTTGTAAAGTCACGATACACATAATTCATTTTATTTCACTTCACTGGTGCACATGGATTGATCTTTATTGGATAATATACCACCGATAATATGCAATAACACTCAAAATACATCAATTTATGAAAATAGAAATGAAAACGCTACGTCTCTCAGCAAATTCCCGCCAAAAAGTCGAATATTTGATATTTTGAATAGATGGATTGTTAAGGCGATGATAGCTCAGTGGTAGTGACGTCGGATACCGAGATGAAGGTCCCGGGTTCGAATCCTACAATGAGCTTGAGCTTTCGGTGAAGGAAAACATCGTGAGGAAACCATAGCACGGTGGTAGGGTACTTTGTAGTACCCGCCTGGCTGGCTACCACCCTCAAGTTGAAAATCTGTCGCCAAGCACCTTTCGGTGTGTTCCGATAGCTGCACTTGAGAGCCAGTTCCTTCTAGGCTTTGTGTGCTTACCACCTTCGGCCGCATCATCACTTAGCATGGTGAGATTGCAGTCAAACACAGGCCTATAAACAGTAAAAAAAAAAAAAAAAAAAAAAAATGCCCCGTCCACACGTTTGGCAAACCAATATATAAAATGTACTTTGTGACCTCGACAAGCATCCACAAACGAATTGAATTTGTGGACGCTTGTCGAGGCTTGGCAAACGTGTGGACGGGGCATCAGCCAATCACATCCCAAATGTGTGACCATAGACTAATAGTGTGATGAGAAAAATAAGGTTAGGTTTGTTTCAGTTTAAACGCAGTTTAGTTTTCAATTTTCATTTCTAGATTAAATATTTTTGAGATAAGCTAATAAGGCCGGAAGTTTATATTGCCTTTTAGAAAGTAATTACCTACCTACTTACAAAAATTAAATATAATCTAAAATCTTATTATTTTCCCGCGTTCTGTTCAATTTATTGTATCACGTGACTTGTTTCCATATGACCAATCGGTGAATAGCGCTATTTCAGTCAAGAAATCCAACAGAATCACAAATTTGAGAAATGGCTGACGATAAGGAAGTTGAAAAAACTATAGCCGAAGACTTGGTTGTGACCAAGTATAAGCTAGCTGGACAAATTGTGAACCGTGAGTTTTATGTGAAAGATTTCATAATATCATAATTAGTATATTAGTGTAGACGCATCGGTGTTGATTATGTTGGAACGATGGACGCGTGTCATCGCCATGCGGACAATGTGGTCCCGATATCTGCCAAAATGTAATCACATCCTGGTACAATTTTGAATGGAATTTATTATTTTATTGCAGGTGTTTTGGAACAAGTTCTCGCAAAATGTGTTCCAGACGCTTCCGCAAGAGAAATTTGTGAATTTGGAGATAAGTTGATAATAGAAGAGACCTCGAAGGTTTTCAAAAAGGAGAAGGACTCCAAAAAAGGCATAGCTTTCTCAACATGCGTGTCCGTAAACAACTGTATATGTCACTTCTCGCCCATTCCTAGTGAAAATGACTATATTCTAAAGCAGGGAGATCTTGCTAAGATGTAAGTACAAACAATAGTGAAATGAACCTAGTCTACATAAAGTTAACCTCTACAGCACTTGAAACATTAATTTGCTAGCATTGCTAGGTCCACCAGACCCAGCAAATGATACTGTCTTACTTGACCCCTCATTTTTACATTACTTATGCTTGGTTTGCATTATGGAAAATGTTTCCTGAAGTGCAACAAGTTTTTTATAGATAAGAGGTCAATGACCTGATTTATAGTTCAGTTCCCAGACTATTGACTTACTGAACTACTTTTAGGCCATCAACAACAACCTAGTTTGTTTTTCTTGTACTGTGTATCTGCAATCAGTGACTTTACTATTATCAGTTTTGTGCAGTCATGTTATTTTGACTACTATAACATACAGAGTTTTAGCCCAAAAATATTTAACATAGTCAGGCCCGACTCACTCCATGATTACTGACGCTCGCTTCAAGTAGATGCCAGGCGTCACTCTGGAGTGGTCTATATGGTCTATTTCAATGCATAAGGTCCCTTTTGGATTGCACTTGAGACTTGAGTCGACAACTTTCAAGGGGAATGCTCTGGCTGATAAAGAGGCACCTTTGTCAACATCAAAGCAGAGAATCTTCTGTACTATTATTTGAGACATTGTACTAAAATAATAGTTTTATTTTCAGTGACTTGGGTGCACACATAGATGGCTTCATTGCAGTGGTTGCTCATACAGTGGCTGTGGGAGGTGGTGAGGTGACTGGTCGTGCTGCTGATGTACTCTTAGCTGCTCACTATGCTAGTGAAGCAGCTTTGAGATTACTTCGTCCTGATAATGAGGTACTATGTGTTTTAAATCATCATCATCATGTGTTTCAATTAATCAGGTATTTGTTAGATAGTATTGGCAAATTATAATACAAGCTTTTGTCTCTTAATTTTACTCATATTCTTGGTAGTTTAAAATTATGTTCCTTGACATCCCTGTACAAAAATTGATGATATTCAGCTCCAGCTCGACTGGGGAAGTACACCACCCCCATCTTACAAAATACTGCAGCCAAATAACTTTATTGTGGTCCTGCACGTGAATAGGTTGCCAAAGCTCATTGTGGAGGGGGAAGGGTCGGTAATATGTTAGTGATGCCCCATGAGTTGTAAATGTCCACATGGCTATGGTAATCGCTTACCATCAGGTGGGCCGTAAGCTTGTTTACCGCTATGTACCTAGTATACCAAAAAGTTACTTTCCAACTATTATTTTTTACATAGTCTTTTGTTTGACCACAATCTCACCATGGTAATGCTGAAGGTAGGCACACAATGCTGGCTCTTCAGTGCATCTGCCAGAACACCAGTGGTGCTTGGCAACAAATTTTCACCTTGAGAGTTATAGCCATCCAAGCTGGTACTATACAGTGTGTAACGGAAAGGTCATATACATATAAAGTGCACGACTTCTTTGGATGATAATAAGCCATACTATAGAGTTTTTTAAATCCTATGTCTAACTGTTAGGAAGATGAGAAATTCCAAATCAATGATACCAAAAAACCAAAAATTTCATATTGAAATTAAACACATCACTAGCACAAGTCAGCTGGTCGATGCTATTGACCTATTCAAACGTGAAAACAAACTTCTTACTCCTGGTATTTATGGATATTTTTTTAATGGGTTCCGGATTTTTATTTTATTATTAATAAGTTTTAACTTTCTCTTACAAAAGCGAACATTATGTTTGTGAACAAGTTAAAATACAAATATTGTAGCGAATTAGTAGGGACTACGGAATAATAGGTACCTACTTAGATAAAACACCTAACACGTTAACGTACCTACGTAAAATAATAAACATAACATAGTATGTAATGTAAATGAGTAAACGCACTATTATCCACAGTAATCTTCTACCACACAATTTGGGTAGGTTCAACATAGTAAATCATCAAATAAGTATCTAATCTTTTATTGGTTGCCATTGACAATACATACTGTACCAAAAATTAATTGCTTAGATAACTAGTTAAATAGGTAGGTACTGCGAAAGTAAATTATGGAACTTGAACAGAAAAAGGATTTTGTAACACAAATTTATGTTCAAATGAACCCTGAATATCTTTCCTACGCAACTTATGTGTGTCCTGGTACAAAAATAATGCTAAAGGGTTCCGTTTTTAGTTTAAATTAGATTTAAGAAAGCTAGGATTGTTGAACATAACGGATACTTAGCTCACGACTACGCGACTTTCGATGAACGTGTAAATGTAGGTGCCTTTTAATTGTGTACATACTACCCGTGCGCGATACGTTGTGATCTGAGGGGGGGTGAGACGTCACAGTCGTGTTGTAGTACAAAACGGGCGCCATCGGGGAAGTACATAGTACAAAGTACAATTTTTTATTTTTATTTTAATTTTCTTTCCTTCTGAATCTGAATTTTAGATACCCATAGTATCAGAATTTAATTGTTTTGGTAAATATTCGAATTAGAAATTATTTAATACAGAAAAAAGACGTTTTGTAGGTAAGATTTGCAAAAGTTGTACCGTATGTATGGAACAGAACCGAAAAAGGATTTTGTAACATAAATTTATATCAAAATGAACCCTGAATGACTTTCCTATGCAACTTATGTATCTCCTGGTACCAATAATTTTAGTGGGTTCCGCTTTTAATTTAAATATGATATCACATGATGTTGATATGGTATGTTGTATTATGAATATGTTGGTACTAGTTGGTAGCTTTTGCCATGTATTTTTTATAAGTTGGTAGGTAGTAGCTTTTTAACTACAGGGGTATCAATCGCGCGTTGCCGACCCTGCAAAAATCTCTTTACGGCCTTTTTGAAGAACCCCATGCTGTACTCACTTGGGAAAACTACGGGCGGGGAATGCACACTAGCCTGAGCGTGCGTCCGCGGTAGGAAGCTCCGTTGAAACCGCACAGTACCAACATTACGAAACCATTTCGGTTCCAATGTATGAGCACTTGTACTATTATTTATTATTTGGTATGAAGGAGAATGGACGTCGCGTCGCTGCCGGCGCCGGCGCCGTGTCGATGGCGAGAGTTGCGGTGGTATAAGGCTTTTATAAGGTATGTAGCTGTGGGCATCAGGTCAAACAATTCTTCCGAACACTGTCCTGTTCGTTGTAAAAGGTGGTATAAGAAGACACATTAAGTAGGCAAAAGTCTCTCCTTAATATTCCGTTAATCAAATTAAGGAAATAATTATTAAAAGTACTAGGACCTCATGAGCAACGAGAGTTTTACGAATAGAGTTTGCGCACAATAATAACAAAATTACTGAATGAACCCTAATTTCGATGATGCATACATACAATACAACGATAGGGTAAATAGGCCAGTTGCAGTTACGAAGGTGAGGATAACTTACTCCTGGTACAACTTTTGATTTTGATCAATAAATAAATCCTACCAAAAACATTTCCATGTAAAATGTTTCCAAGACGAGACCATATCAGTGACAAAATCGGGTTTTTTTAGATAACAATAAAACTATGCAATTGAAACTTTATCCCCCTTACAAAACATGGTTTAAAGCAAAACCATGCAAAATGGCTCGTCTTAGCGCGGGGCGGGGGCACTTAACCGTGCCCCAGATTGAATCGAACCTCAACTTATGTGATTATTCCGTAGGTACTTACAAATTAATACAACGACGGACTTATGTAGGTACCCCCAGCACAGTCAACAACAAGTGATCTAATCGGTATCGTTTGTCAACTCATCTGATCAGCTCATGGGTTTTACTGAACTAGTATCCTGACCTAGCTCTTCTTCAATCTGCGCCCTAGTGTGCGTCGATGTACCTATTAAATTCAGAGTTTTCATTAAATTATTATTATTAGGTAGTACTCAGCCACGACCTGAAGAAGGTAGCTAGGTTGACTAGATGTGGTTAGTACCGAGTGATGTCCATCCAGCAGTGGCCGAGTTAGTTGATTAGAAAAATAATTGAATAATACGAAATTGGCCTAGCTACCAGGAGGGAAGAAATTTTTAGGGTCGTTTTTGAATATTTTTGATTCACAGAAGTCGTCCGTCAGTCGTACGTAGGCTATCCTCGAGTTTGTTGTGCTTTGTGTCGCTCTCTCCATCCGCTTTGATTTCGTTACGTAAAATGTCGTTCAGTAATAGCGAATATTAGGAAATGATGTTGTGTTTCGGGGCCGAGGATGGCAATGTGCGCGCTGCCCGAGAGTTGTGTCACAGAGGATTGTATTATAAATCTGTGGTTGTGTTGTGTTACAAATAAAGTATTTTGATTTGATTTGGTTGTATCGTCAAAGATTTATCGAAGGCAGACCAGATGCTGATCGCTGCTGATCGGCAGCTGCCTTCGGTTGCCAGTTTCCATTGGATGATAGGGTCATTGCGCTGGTTTTCGTCCAATTATCGGAGTTGCCAGCTTTGTGATGCGAAATGAATATCTTGAAGTACCCTTACTTAAATGTATTATATTTTTCATGTGTGCTTAATTAGTCTTCTTTAGGTTAATGTTAAGAGAAAATAAATCATTATCACATCTCTTTTTATAAAAAAATATTTTATCAAAAGTAGGGTTTTTGCTAGTTTTCGTCCAAAAAATTTGGTTTTCGTCCTAGTGTGAGCTAGATTTCGACCACTATGGTAGGAGGGTAGGCACTGGAACTTTATAACGGAGCAACGTACCCTAGCCGTGTTTGGGGTTGTTGGAATTGTCGTGAGATGAACTTTCACCATATATGGTTTTCAGGGTTTGATAATGGAGTAGGAGGGTAAGCACAGCAACTCAATAGTGGAGCAACGTATCGTAGCCGTGTTTGAAGTCATTGAAATTGTCGTTAGATGAACATTAATCATACATGGTTTTCAGGGTCTGATGATGGAGTAGGAGTATAGGCACTGGAACTCCATAGTGGAGCAACGTATCCTAGCCGTGTTTGAGGTCGTTGGAATTGTCGTATGGTGATTTTTGACCATATATGGTTTTAAGGGTCTGATGATGGAGTAGGAGGGTAGGAACTGGGACTCTATAGCGTAGCAACGTATTCTAGCCCTGTTTGGGGATGTTGGACTTGTCTTGAGATGAACTTAGACCATATATGATTTTCAGGTACTGATGACAGAGTAGGAGGGTAGGCACTCGAGCCCAATCTTATCTTATCTTATGGAGGGGCCGAGAAATAGCTCGGACACTTCGACCCATTGGGATTTATTATGGTCCCCTAGATACCTTACTCCTCCCCAGTCTCGTTGAAAACTCTTTTCATGAGTTTTACAACGAGGCTAGGAAATATGAGCCTATAGTCTTCTGGTTTTGGATATCCGATCCCTAGGAGACTCATTCGCTTACCAGCCAGTGCATCGCATGTGCACAGAAGGTACTTCATGCGTTCCGTATGTTTCCCACACAACCTGCACATGGGTGTTGCGGTTAGACCCATCTTCAGGAGCATGTTGTTGGTTCCAAAGTGCCTATAGTAAAGGCCCCAAGCAGGTAGCGGATTTGCCCCCTGCTCATATTCCAAATGCATTCCCGGGCTTTGAAATTAGAGCCTAGGAATTTCTTGGAGCGTTGTAGACCGGTATTAGACAGCCAATGTGTTCGTTGTCTTTGATCTGCAAACTCCCTAAATGTGGCCTTTACGAGACACGTCGATATGCCTACACATGGTTCTGGACCCACAAAGTCATTTGCTGAGCCCTCTCTTGCCAGTTCATCTAACACTTCGTTACCATGGATTCCTTTGTGCCCAGGTACCCACACCAGTCTTACCCTGTTATGCTTCCCAAGCCTGTTTAGGGTTTGGACAGGATCCAGAATAAGTCTGGAGTACACTTTGTAGGATGCCATGGCTTTGATTGCAGCCTGACTGTAACTGAGAACATAGATGGATTTAACTTTGGT
This sequence comes from Polyploca ridens, assembly GCA_951394255.1. Classification (NCBI taxonomy): domain Eukaryota; kingdom Metazoa; phylum Arthropoda; class Insecta; order Lepidoptera; family Drepanidae; genus Polyploca; species Polyploca ridens. The sequence continues at coordinate 12,606,956 of OX596253.1, forward strand.
TCCTCTATCTATATTCGCCTGAGCACAGGTTATTATGGCGTATGTTTCTGCTTGGAATACAGTTGCCATCTTCCCTAAGCTTTTGCTACATTTGTAACCTTTTTCGTATATTCCCGCTCCTGTACCTGATTCCATTTTGGATCCATCAGTGTACTAAACTAGACTTCCATTTTGGATCCATCAGTGTACCAAAACAGTCCTTTCGTCCAGTCCTCTATTGTAGGGATTTGGACCATGAAAGACCTTTCAAACACAAATATAGTTTGCATTTTATCGGATATGTTGGAGCCCAATAGTGGAGCAACGCATCCTAGCCGTGTTTGGGGTTGTTGGAATTGTCGTGAGACTATGACCATATATAGTTTTCAGGGTCTGACGATGGACCCGTAAGGTTGACACTGGAAATTCAAAATGGAACAACGTATCCAAGCCGCGGTTACATTCTATGAAACACAGTTAGCACTTAGTTAGTGATGTATATATATCGAGGACCGTAGATTTAGGAATCCCTTAATCTCTAGACTTGTCTAACTGACGCCTTATTTTCCCAAATTGCAGTTAGAGCCCTTATTAAGGAATCTTCCGTGTACGCGGCGGTTTTCTTTCTAGTTTTAAAGTAAGTTTTTAAAATGATAAGGCTTACTTTTTATCCTGGGAACGCGGTTGAAACCGCAGGGGAACAGCTAGTATACAAATAATATGTCTATGGACGAAAAGTAATGCAAAAGAATATCTTTTTTTTAATTTTCGTCCACCCGAGTGCTCGTTCATGGACGAAAACTAACACCACATTAAACGCTTTTTTAGTTTTCGTCCACGTCCTATAAATATTTTTTATTCCCGCAACACTGACAAAGGAGTGGACGGAAACTAAAATTTCTAAACTCATTGCAATAAAGATCATTATTGGGAGATAATTCATTATTTTATTGGTCCGTTGAAGTAAAATGACCATTACAAATATTCACATAGCTATTTGGGTTTCCGTCCACGTGGACGAAAACCAAATATTTTGCTAAATTGGTATGCTAGTATTAGTCCACTAAATTTTACTAAGATTTCCATAAAAAAACCATAATAAACACTTAAATTTGTGTTAAATATGGTGTTAAATAGACATACTTGCCAAAAACATTACGTAAACTAGCAAAAACAGTTATTAAACTTACCATGAACGTTTCCTACCGGTATAATTTTTTTTAGGCGCGTTGACTTCTGCAAGGCAGGGATGCGAAGCGGTCACTAACGTTAATATTTTTGAAGTCACTACTCGTCAAATTACATTTTCATGTTGATAGAACTGTTGCCTAGACATTATGGATCGCAAAAAGTCCAAACTTCCGCGGGAAGGTATGTTTGTATTCAAATTTTACGCATGTGTTTGTAGTACCTCAGTCATATGGACGAAAAGTGGTACTGGTCGGCAAACCAGCGCAATGACCCTACATCGTCTGCACCAAACCGGTTCCTTCCACGCACCTACTTCTACTACACCTACTTCTCAATGGATCGGGCGCGGTAGTAGGAACGTGGCTTGGCCTCCGCGATCCCCAGACCTAACTCCTTTAGACTTTTTTTTATGGGGTTACATTAAAATTGTGGTGTACGCAGTGCAGTGCGATACAGTGCATGAAATGAGAGTCCGGATCGAAGCCGCCTTTAGGACAATTACCCCAGAAATGCTGCGGAATGTTCAGATGTCCATGAACAAGCGAGTGGCCTTGTGCATACAATACCAAGGCACAGTTTTACCACATATACTGTGACCAAGGCCACCACATCGAACCCTATCTTTAAAAATGTAAGTTAATTTACAAGATTAAGCATGGCTTTAGATTTTACAGTTTACTAGGTAGGATTAAGGAATAAAATAAAAATAGCTAAGTAGCTAGGGTACCTATCTAAACCGATTTTTTACATAATTTTTAATTCTGGCTCGATATTAACGTGTAATTAAATTATAACGCATTATTACTTAATACACTAAACTACTCAATACTACCTACCTAAAGTAATGGTTAACAATTATTTGGCTATAATGTATGGGGCTAAAGTAGGTATGTTAAGATGACAAGTGCTCGTCGGTGTCTGTGCTAGCTACCGCTTATCGGCTCGTTTGATCCCTGTTAGTTCGCGCCGTCAAAGGGAAGCCGCGGCGGCACGAGGCGGCGACGGCACATCTTGTACTAGGCGCACAGATTACGAAAGAGATTTTAATAATATTATTTGCAAGGATAATAACCCTCGTAGTGCAGTGACACTTTGGTATGATTTGAATTCAATAAACTTATATGAACCAAAAATTTGGTATGAATTCTTTGAGTAATTTATTTTGCTCTGCTGAAAGCTGAAACTTTTTATAGAGTCTCTATATCTGATGTAGTCTTCACCCCTTTCGGATGTATATGACCTTTCCGTTACACACTGTATAGTACCCTTCCACAGTGCTATGGTATTCTTCACTGAGCTTTCATCATTATAAATTTAATTATATTAGTTTGCATTCACTTTATGTATATTCTTTACCTTTCTATTTCCAGAACTATGCAATCACAGATGTTGTTCAGAAGATCAGTTCAGAGTTTGGTTGCAAGCCAGTTGAAGGCATGCTGTCACACCAACTAAAACAGTTCCGCATTGATGGTGAGAAAAGCATCATACAGAACCCTTCAGAAGCACAACGCAAAGAGCACGAGAAATCTACACTTGAAACTTATGATGTTTATGCTATGGATGTACTCATATCTACTGGTGAAGGAGTGGTAAGTGTTATATAGATATTATGATACAATTTATTAGCCTATGCATATCAGATTTTGATGTTTCTTATTATCCTGCATCAAATAACTTCAGACTTGTAATAACATGATTTTTATGTTGGATAACCGTTCTTGTGTTTCAGGGCCGTGAAATGGACACAAGGTGTACAATATATAAGAAAACTGAAGAAGTTTATCAATTAAAATTGAAAGCTTCAAGAATGTTTTACAGTGAGGTAAGTTTTACAACCTACTAGTTGTACTACTTTGTTGAACATCTTGCATAATATTTGTTTTGTTTTTATCATCTTGCATAACTTTGCTCCTCATAAAGGTTATATATCTTGTGCACATCACATATATATAAAGACAGTAATTTATTGCTTTGGTACTTTTCTCCTATTTTTGTTTAATTTGGATATACATCATCATTAGCCTATCATAATGGTCGGTCCACTACTGGGCATGACCCACCTTACACAAATGAGAGTGAAAGAGAATGGGCACATACTCAACCACTCACCTCAAATGGATGTGGGGAGGTAGGCTAGTGATCAACCTACTGTTGGAGTTTTCAAACTGCCTAGGAGCCCTCCAACTAGCTTAAAGACTGTCGCAATTAAGTGATAGCCGGGGCCAACTGCTTTATGTGCCTTCCGAAGCACAGAAAACAAAAATTTGAAATACCACAAGGCGGTTACCCACCGAGATACCATCCTCACCAGTGATTAACTTTGCCAATCAATTAAGAACAGCAGCTAATCATGCTACACCACAAGCACTTCAGATTATACATGCATTATGTTATGTAGCCTATAACTTCGAAGCCTTCCTTTCAATCAACAGGCTCTATCAAAAGCTAAAGTTTTTTTTTTATTCAACTGATAGTCCAGAAGTGCATTCAAACTCATCAGCATTATTAATGTTTTGTTTTATTTATCTTATCAGGTCCGCAATAAACATGGTTCAATGCCCTTCAACCTGCGTAGCTTTGATAAGGAGACCAGCGCCAGGTTAGGCGTCGTCGAGTGCGTCAACCACAAACTCATTGAGCCTTTCCAGGTAATGACCTTAGGCCTATGTAGTCGCGTAGTATCTTGCAAACTTGTCACTGTGATTTTATATTTAAGGCTAATAATTCAACAGCTGTGACTTACAAATGTAACTGTGTACTGTGTGTGCAAATTGCCATCCACCAAATTATTGTGATTGAATGAAGCTGTTTGTATAAGTAAACTAGCTGTCACCCATGGTTTCACCTGCATACCCGAGGGATATTCTAACATACGGTTCAGTTTTCTTAAATTTTCTATGCAAGTTATCTTTTTTTTTACGTAAGAACTTACCATATACCATCTTATTTCTAATCTTAGGTGCTGTACGAACGCCCTAGTGAGCTGGTAGCTCAATTCAAATTCACAGTCCTACTGCTTCCTAGTGGCACTCATCGGATTACAGGACTGCCTTTCGACAAGAGTCAGTGTAAGAGTGAACGCACTATCAAGGACCCTGAACTCAATGTAAGTAGCACCTTCTATATATAGTTTAAGGTTTTCCCTGTTATCTTTCAAAGCATATCTGTTTATAATATGATTTGAACAAGCACAGGGTACAGAAATTGTATTTTTTTTGAGCTGATTTGTTATGTGTAACACTTCAGTTTGAAGAATTACAACAGTTGAATTCCTTCTAGAACTTGATATTATTTAATGTAAAGTACCTATGTGATCTTATAACGTTTTATTTATATTACAGTCTCTCCTGAACTCTTCTGCGAAAGCAAACAAGAAGAAGAAAAAGAAAACTGGTGCCGAGGAACCAATGGAAGTTGAAACTGTTGCCTAGCAACCGGACTAACTGCCCAGGACATAAACAAATTTAAACTACAGCTTGTCTCTTTCTACCCTTTCATGGACATAGATCTCACAAACAAGCCCTTTGTTTCACCAATATTTGGATTTTAAGGTCTAATTAATATGAGATTATTTCAATTTTATTAGACTAGCTCTAACTAGGGAACAGTTTCTCTGTAAAGTTGTCATTTTTACATTCAATTTAAAATATTGACTGATATATCTACTAAATTAATTGTTAGCATTTGATGATTGAGATGATTAAGGTACAAAATAATGGCTTATGTGGGATTAAAAAGCAATACATATAATTAGTTGTGTGCTATTAATGATTTATAGAATTAAAACCATTTATAATTACATTTTTATTTCAAACCATTTTTACATTTCTTCCTCATTTGACATGAAAAATCATTAAATGTAATAATAATAAATGTTATGCTATTCCCACTTTTTGTAAAACATTAATATCAATTTGCAGCAAAATTGGCATCATTTTCAAAATCGTTTCAAATTGTTAATTATATGTATTTTATGATTGTGGAGTGCACAAAGCCCATTATCTAATAATTTCGACTACAATTTAAATATAATGAGAACCTAATTGAACTGAAGTATTGGGTATAACTTACCTCTGTGTATATTGCACTAAAAGTAAGTACATCCAGAAAAATCTTGTCATTCTATATGTGTAGCTGCATAAGTATATTGACACTACCAAGCTTTGTGTATTTTTGAAATTTACAAGCTTTCTATTAGATTTCTGAAACTAACCTGTATAATTCATTTTCTATTTTACCAAACATTCAATGAACCTGATCATAATTGTATGGGTATGGAATGTAGTTTGTGATGAAGCTTGGAAATGTTTACATGTTTATGGAGCAGTCTGTACAAGAAAAAGAGTTGTAAAATATGTGACACTGTGAGAAAGGAATAAATCAAACTGTGCCACAATTTGTGGGCTGTTTTTGTAAACTTTGCTTTTAATTTATACTTAACCTAATTCCTTTTATTATTTACAATTTTGGTGAAGCAGTACATCCTGGCAGAGACACCATCATGGATTCAAATTCTGAAACTTTGTTCATGAGGGGTTAGCTAGGACAGGCTCGTTCTGGCAGGGCCAACAAAGAATGTTCGATAAAGACATGTTGTTTGTATTTTTCAAGAACTTTATGTAGCTTTATTTATTGTCATACACCCTGTCGGCCAAAGTAACCTGACTATGGCGAAGCAAAAAGGACAGTTATGATTTTTACTAGTATGTTTGATCTTTTTAAAGTAAACCATTTTTGTCAGAGTATATTTTTTATTAATTAACATTTCCAAATAAATACATTTGTTTCCTAAAATTATTAACTCATTTTTCTTGGCTAGAAGTTGTGTTGGGTTCACTTGCACCTAGTGATGATGAGATGGCGTCAATTGCTTTGGTTGCTGCATCACTGGTGTATGTCGGTAGATCCACTAGGAATCTGAATGTAGATTTAACTCCACAATTCCAATAGTATTTGAAAAGATATGTTACTCTATCATTTGATGGTAGTGGAGGCAACTGTAATTAATAAAAAAATATTTATAAAGTTTAATGATACTATAATGGGTCGTATGAACACTAAATAAGTTACCTCATATGGAATTTGCTTTTTCAATTCACCAACATATGGAGAAACGCCTTTCTCTAGATCTTCGTATAAAGCGGTGGTTGTGACACTATCCTTCCAAACACCTTTATCGATGGTATAGTAAACTGCTGAGCCAAGAACGGCAGATTTTACTCCGAACCTAGGGGGAAATAATTTAGAACATTGGGTATCTATTATTTTTGTATTTTGCTTTCTCACATATTAAGACACAAAATAACGTTAATCCTTACTTCAGCATTTTTGAAGCTTATTATGGCGTCAATTATCACAGTAATGGAATTATTAATATGTTTATTTATTCTCTATAATTATGTAATTTTTCAAAATAACCTAATTTTTCATGAATCTTGGGTGATTTGATTGATTGAATCAGTGCTGCCAGATGACCATGTGAATTTCCCCCCGGCGCAGCGGGTCAACTATTAATAAAACAATTATTTTCCGTTTCACTTTCGGTTTTATTCAACATATACATGTTTTCGGATTGAAACATTTTTAACATTTCCGATGTAGTAAGCATTTTATAGAGCTCGTCAAGACGATCTCCAAGGCCTTATAAACTGTACTTGATGTTTTTCTTTGCTATTAGTGAGTTGCAGTAAACCGACGAAATATGATACTGACCAAGTAGGTCAAGCAAGGTCATTGTGTAAAAACTGAAAATTAAAACGAAAACGCAACGTCACTGCAAGTTCCCACCAAAAAGACCATTGCTGCGATTTTGGGAAAATATCAAAATCATATAAGGTAAAAATTTAAAATAGATTCATTTCAGGTGATAATACAGTCTGGAAACTGACTTAATTTAGCTTTGAAAGGATACTACATGCCGTGCAATAAATAAGCTCTGAAAATAATTGCTTAAATCACCTTATTTTGTATGAAAGTTCGTCCTTGGACAATATTTTATGACAGTCAGTGTACATACCTTATTATTTCTTTTAGTAAATTTAAATCGAAGAAAGTTTATAAAATTATGTAAATTACAATTATAGGATATCTGGGGAAAAGTTACGGAAATAGTATCGTGGCGATATTTTTTTTAGATTTGGGGTAATTTTTAATACGCGATCTGGAGACCCTGTCTGGCTGTCATTTCATATGTACACACGGCTACAGATCAAGCTATACATTTCCAATATAAGCTGACCTCTCATTGTACGGAAATCCTATACAATGCGAGATCAGTTTATACTGGAAATGTATAGCTTGATGTGTTGCCGTGTGTACCTACCTACCAACAGTATATTCCTTGGGGCTTAGATTCAGAATTAGGTAGATATGTCACTAAAATAATAATAATTACGAAAGCGAGATACGTATATGGCAAAACGTGTATGTGTGAGCAGGACTAAGCATATTTTTTTGTCCCTATCTCGCGTATAGGTTTCTATTCTTGACATCAGTGTCAAAATCAGTGTCGTTGAACTCGTTGATGGCAAACAAGTTTCTGGTTCCAAAAGATATTTTGTTGATGAGAGCTTTGAAATCCTAATTGAATGTTATTTGTGCCTTTTTTATATTCTCAAAGATATTGTTTAGTGTGCAGTGATGGTGAATTGGTTGTAAAAGCCGTAGTGAACGAAATTAACCAAACATAACCTTTCATCGGTAAGTAGATTTTTTTAATTGATACATTAAGGAAATCAAAGGATTACTATACTCAAGTGTATTTTCTGTCAATATCATGCAAATTTAATAGATAATTTCGTCGAAAAACGATGATCAACCAAATTTGTTTTTAGTGCTTACCGACCAAAGTGTGAGGCTTATTATTGTGGGGTGGTTAACTATGGTACTACGTGTCATTCGTAAATAGTCGGATTATAAGTTGATGGGGATACCAGCATTTTATAAATTTTACCACTTTATTAATTTTAGTACTTTAAATAGCGTGTTTTATTTTTTGTAGTTTTCATAAAGAACCATTTATAGTTATATTTATAGGTAAGTTTGATACATAGAAAGTAATTGTTTTGAATTCGTGTGACGCGGAAATAATAACTTACAAATAACGACGATATATGTCATGTATTATGAAATCAAATATAGGTATTGTCAGCGACGCGAACTGATTTTGTGAAGTGCCTAAGTGTGTGTGTTTTACCTAAGTTGTATATAAGAAATAATTTTAAGTGTGAAATGTAAATATTTAAGTGCTAGTATTCATTTAAGTGCGAAATTATTCATATTATAAGGTCTAAAGTATTAATTTAAGGTTTTAGGTAAGGAAAGAAAGGTTTTTAGTTTTGTGTTAACTTATTTCGAGAAAAAGAGGGCCTCTCAAGTAGTAGCACCGTTTAATGACGCGGCGTTACCGACACGAGAGCCACTGGAGGTTTTTCAATTTTATCTCATAAGAAAATAGAGATATTTATGTAATTCTTTTTATATAATGTGTAGGCTGTTTTTATTGGGTGGTTGGGAATCCTTGGGCAAAAGAAGAGCCCCACCGACTGCAGCTGATATCTACGGGCAAGCAAGAGCCCCAACGAGTACCAGCGTGAATTGGGCATTCAAGTGCCCCGCCGACCGGGTACCTCCTGTACCCCGCCGAGAGTATTCGTCGCCCATCCCCCCCCCCCTTTTGCGCGTTAAGCGCACCCCGCACCTTCTGCGCCGTCCCTTGTGCGCCTTTTTGTGCAGCGCCCGCGTCTCGCGTGTCCCGCGCCTTCTGCGCCCCCCCGCGCGCCCCTTGTGCAGTGCCCACGTCCCGGATACGTCCTACGTGTCCCGCTCGTATTTTAATCGTGTCCCGGGACGCCTCACGTATCCAGATCGTGTCCCGATTACGTCCCACGCGTTCCAACCGTGTCCCGATCACATCCCGCACACGTTCCGTGTGTCCCGCGCGCGTTCCACGTGTCCCGAAAGTGTCCCGAATACGTTCTACGCGCCCCGATCGTGTCCCGAGTAGGTGCCACACGTTCCGCCCGTGTTCCAGGCACGTTACCGCTTGTCCCGAAAAGTCCCGAAAAGTCCCGCGCGTCCCGCGCACCCCGTCTGCTCTTGCTACGCGCATCACCGCGCACCCCTCACCCCTCCCCCTTCGTGTTGCTACTCCGTCCCCGTCTCTCTCTCCTGATTCGCCCGGATCTGGTCGCGTCCTGAGTGACTTCGTCCAGCCGGTAGTCTATGTTTTCGTCGTTAATCTCATACAGTCCACTCTAAGGTTAAAGTAGGTCAGACCAAGTGTGCTCGCCACAGGTATTTTCTCTTTCAGATCCGCAAGGCTACTCTCTAAATGTGAAAATTTGCGAGTTTATATGGAAACAAAGGATAATCAGGTATTTAATTGTGTCTTCAGAATACATCACCTATCAGTACAGTATATACAATCAATAACTGAGGAGGTTGCGGTCAAAACGTGATAAGTCACAACTCATACAAAAAAAATCCTCTAGCCTGTACGAAACTATTTATTTTGTATGTCTAGGGTCTTAATTAAATTATACTTCATTAATCCCGTGTTTTATTATGACTTCTATAAAGTTATAACAATATCACCTGCCACACCATTGATAAATTACGACTCGTAGTAAAACCTAAATGCCCAATACCAGTTTACCCACAAAATGGGGTAAAAGTGTAAGTATGGCAGTATTAATTGTACGTAGCTGTATTATATGTAAATATGTCGAACTATAGCTATCTTCTTCGCCATTCGCTGACTGCAAATCTACCTAATCTTCAATCTACGCCTTGGGGACACTTAGAGTGCGTTCAGTTCATGTTCAGAATCCTTAATCTAAGATGTTCAGTCTGGAGACCGTAGCTGCTGGAGGCTGTTTGGCTGTCATTTCATTTTAGTCTTCCAATCTACCAACAGTAATATATTCCTTGGGGTGCGTTCAGTTCATGTTCAGTTAGTTAGTATCTCTAACTAGTCTGTGGTTCAGTTACTCCGCCGCACGACAATCATCGTAATAATTATACCATGGTAGCGTTCAGGTTCAGTAACAGTTCAATAACGTGGTGCGATCAAGGATATTGTAAACTCGTGCGATCAAGAATATTATTATATGCGATCGTCGGACGTCATCCGATCGAACCGGTCTAAGTAACTGAACGCACCCTTGAACAGTACCAACCCAACCAAATAAAAATTGGTTTTGTTATGCGTAGTATCTCTACTTAGTTTGTGGTTTTGTTTTGCTTTGGTTTTGGTTCAATCAAGCATAGGTTCAAGGAATAATAAAATTTTAAAAATAAATCAACTCTACTACTGCGACAAGCAAGAGATTTTGTTAGATTCAAAGCTCGCCAGAGTAATAGTATTCTATGATTCAAAGACTACAGTATATACTTGTTAGATTTCCTATCACTTACTGACCATGACTGGCGAAATTAAGAAGCTAATAGAAAATATCTCCCAATGTTTACTACCAAAGCTTGTAAAATGTTTTGATCAGTGTGATTATCATAGTGAATATCAAATTCGTAATAACGTTTTAACTCAACAATTCCAAATCATACTAAATTTACTCGGAAATGTAGATCTTAAGAACAAGGAAGAGTTAACATACGAAATTATATCTTTACTTATAATATTCAATGAAGAATTACTTAGTAGTGGTCCCTGGAGTTCAGAGAAGTCTAAAGAGTGTTCTGCAAAGTTGAATTACACTTTCGATCTTCACTATGGGGTAACTTTGGATAAAGTTTTCACCAGTGATTATTTTGAAGTACAACTCGTCTTTGATACGTGTATGAAAAAACTGCATGAGAAAATAAATGCTGAAACATTAAAACATTATCCGGCTCTTGTTGAAGTATATTGCTCTCTAATACAGAATATAAAGGTATACCAACATTATAAGTATGTTTAGTAAAGATCCTTTAATTTAGACAGTAATTTATCTTTCAAAATAAACATATCATAACTTTTTTTTCATATACCTATATCATGTGCCAACTAAAAATGTATATTTCAGGAATATAAAATTGATATCAATCCTGCAAGAACTTTGGCAATATCATTACTTCTCATTGATGATTATATGAATGAAAACAGGATTAAAGGGTTGTCTTGTTGCACATCTATATTGGAATGTTTGGTATGTATATCCTCCAAAATAAATTGTAATAGAATGACAAATTGTATGTAACGTCTCTATGTCCTAATGGGCTAAGGTAAGAAGCCTTTGTCAAAATGATGGGCATCTGATGCCAAGCTAAGCAAAAGTTGCTTTTTGTCATGTCATTGCTGTTTTAAAATGTCATAAAATATGTATTTTGTCTGTAAATATATGAGCATTTCAACCAGGGATGTAACGGAGGTAGTTTTATCGGAACCGAAGGCAGAGTCGAAGTTTTTAAATTTGCTTTATCGGAGTTAGAGGCAGGATCAGAAGAGAATGAGAGAGAATTTTTATTTAAGGACAAATAAAACATTATTTAGTCAATTTTTTTTCATTTCAATTTTAAATTATAAAATAAAACACAAACATTGGCATATTTCCAAATAAACAAGAAATTAAAATAAATGAATTTAAACCCAAAGTAGCATATTACATTATAGTAAATGAACTGCTGCAGTGTTATGTTTCGACCTCCGATTAAAACCTTCGATTTAAGACCGGCCGCATACTATAAGAAATTTTCTGTCAGAAATTTTCGGACGTCCGCTTGCTCATACATTTTTGGACGTCAGACACGTCAGGATTTTCGGATAGTATGCGGGGTCTAGAACAAAATGTATGGGGAGAGTGCTTTCCGGCGGGCGTCCGAAAATTTCTGACAGTTTCTTATAGTATGCGGCCGGCCTTAAAGTGTCGGAGCCGAAGTCGGAACCGAAGGTGCAATAATAATGGGAAGTTCCGACTTAACGGAACCGGAGCCGAAGCTCCGTAACATCCCTGATTTCAACCATCACTCAAGATCAAGTTCTCTTGGAGGTATGCTATTCTCATTTAATCATCATGTGTAGAATTTTTCCTTTCCTTCCCTTGAACCCAAGGAAGGAAAGAAAGGATTCCAATTTAAACAAAATGTTTATATAATGCACACTTTGTTTCAGTCACAAAATGTTTTTTTAAATGGAAATTACTACGAAGTTATATATGCTAGTTTAAAAAAAGTTATTGTTGAAAAAGATTTGGAAGTGACAAAATTAGTACTGAATTGTACTTTGCAATTATTGCAAATTGTCCCATCAGATGTAAAGGTAAATGTGATAATTGTTTAAAAAATATATGGTTTATCCTTAAATTTTATGAATTCATGGTTTAATTTGTTCCAGGATAATTATATGGACCAAATGTATGCAGCTGTATTAGATGAGCTCTATGTAGAGTCAAATTTATATAGAAAAGCTTCTTGTTTCAAATTCATTGGGAGATTGATTGAATTACATGGTGTTAACTGTGTGAAGAAGACAAACTTCAGAACTATTATATGTGACAATATAGATGTTTGTAGTAATGAAGATGTGTCTGACATATTACTAAAAGATGTGCTACAGGTACTTGAAATATTTTAAGATATTTATATAAAAATGTATTTATTCTTTCCAGTTTAAAAATTCTCTTTGAAAACAAATATTATTGGTGTTAAAAGTTGAATTGGGACGATGAGTGATTCACTGTGTTTTCATTTTATTTTCAGTGCTTAGAAACATGGATAAAGTACTGCTGGTGTGTCTGGCGATTGTCTTCAGATCAAAAAATCCTTACATCATTGTTCAAAATGTTATATTTATGCCAAGAACAATATGTATCACAAATACAAAATCTAATATTAACTCTTATAAAGCTATGTACAGAAGAAGAACAGAAACAAATATATGAAAGTATCGAAATAACTCAAATATCTAATAAGAGTTTTATTGATCGAATGAATATAATTAATAAATGTATGAAAGTGTAAAAATATTTTTCTTTGTGCTTAATAAAAAATTGAAGTCTGATAAAAAAATAAGATTTCCCCCTGCTCTCTTGGCACCCCCAAGACATGAAATATATACATGATATGCTCTTATGTGCATCTCCTAAAATGGCAATATTCTTTGCCTTATTCAACATTTATTACATACAAGGCTTCACAAATGTCATCTGAAGTAGGCCTTTGATGTCTTAGATACTCTAAGCATTGCTTAGCCACATGGTATATCCTTTGAGCTTTAGGCCATTTACCAACAATAGGATCAACAAATCTGTTAATGTTATCATCTGTGCAATTCTCTTCAATGTAATTTTTTATATTAATCTTTTCATTACTGTCTTTGATTATTGGCTGCAAACCGGTCAACAGTTCTAGTAGAACTATTCCATAACTGAAAATATCATTTTTCTGGGTAATGGTTCCAGAGAAACCTTCTGGTGCCATGTAAGCTGATGTGCCCATCATTGACTCTGTGATGAATGTAGAGTTATATTGTTTGACCAAACCAAAATCACACAACTGAAAAAGAAAACATATTTTTAGTAACCAATTTAATAAGGCGATCTATTAAGATACTGTAAGATCATGTCAACTTCTTTATTTTAAAAATAATATAAATAGATAAAAATCTCACCTTTGGCACACAATCTTTAGTTAGGAGGATGTTAGCACTCTTGACATCACCATGAAGAAAATAGGTTCTCTTTGAGGATGTTTGTGAACATGATTCAGCTAATACACTATCAGTTGGCTTTTCAGAATTATGTATGTACCTGAGACCTTCAGCAGTTCCAATCATTATATGCATTCTTTGAGTTTCTGTCAAGACTTTTGCTGCCAACTTTTGTTCTAATGATCCACCATCAATGTATTTACAAACAATGCATGGAGCTTGCCCATCAATTGAGAACCCCAATATAGGCACAATATTATCGTGGCGTAGGAGTGACAAGGATTTAACTTCTGTATTGAACAGTTTTATAGCTACTTCAGGTTTGCATTCAAGCTGCAGGTACTTACGGACTTTCTTCACTGCTAGGGGCCCATGTATGTGATGAGTGCCCACAAACACTTCCCCAAAACCTCCACTGCCTATTTTCCCAGTAAGGCCACTAGGAGTGTCTAAAACTTCTTCTGAGAAATTGTTTGTCATAGCTTTCAATTCTTCAAACTCAAATTGAATCAAGTTTGCATCTTCCAGGATAACAATGTCAATTTCACTGCGTAAATCAATATTAGGTAAAGACATTTGATAAACATCAGGTATATACTGAGGTTGGGAAATGTGTTCTACTGGAGGGTTTGGAGGTATCACTTGGGAAGAATCATTGTCACTCTCTGTCGATACAGTCATTGAAGACTCTTGACTTACTGTATCACTAATTACATTTGAATTAACTCTCAAAGCACTGAAATCAGGAATATATTTGGAGTTAAGTGATGATTTTGAAAATTCAATGAGATTAATTTCTTTTTTACATAGATTTTGTGCTGCTGGCTTGTCATGTTGTAGGGCACTGATGTTTGGTATCATATCTGAAAACTTGATCATAGCACTAGCAGACTTCATTTGTTCCGTAGTACCATTGCACAAAGCATGCATTTGAGTACCGTTGACGGAGTGAGTATTGAAGTCTTCAGTCCTTATTGATTCCATTGAATTAAGCTTCTCCTCCATGCTTTCATTGTTCAAGAGATTTGTTATATTGATATCAATAGGTGCAGCAGTTCCTTTTTCTGGCCTCGGAGGGATAGGTTCTGTAATAAATTGTTAAAGGAATTGGTTTAGGGTCAGTTTACAACGAAATGCGATGTGGTGCGACGATGTCTGATGAGTCTATTTGTTTCGTGCTGCACAGCGCGGCGCCGCAAAATGCATCGCAACGTCGCGAGGTGTATCGTGAAGCCGCGAGAAAATTGCTGGCAGCACGGACTTAGCGGGCTGTTGCACACCGCGTCTACTGCCTAAGTATCGCTGCATAAAGTAAGTTCTATATTGTATCAGTATCTTAAAAAGTGCGCGCCTCGGTGTGAGCTGACCCTTAATATAAATAAAATTGATTTCCAAAAACATATCCCAAGTTACAGCTGCTGGGACATTTCTAATTACTGACTGTCTCTGAAATAAAAACAATAAAATTTACATTTAATGCCTTACCTCTCAAAATCTTAGCAATTTCATCGGCTGCTCTGAATATCTCAGCCTTCAGTACCACATCTCGTAGAGTGCTTAGTGTTGGTCGAATTCGCCCCGATGTGCTCCATTCGTCTAACAAAATTTCAGTGCATCGCTGCTTGGTTTCTTTTGAATGCTTTTCAATTAATCTGTGGAGTAGGTACATAAATTGTTCACACAACTTTATAAAACGAAAATAATAAAGCTAGATAAATACATTAATATAATATAAAAAATAATGAGGCTAGTCTTAGTATATTATGAATAGAATGGATGTTGAGTGTGCAAGTTTAATCTAGTTTCTCTTTAGCTTCTTGGTCTGGACCCTTTTTTATGAATTGTATTATTAGAATAAGTTGTCTAAGCAAGCCAAATTACACTTACACATTTTAAAACTTTAAATTGTGCTTTTTAAATGATGACTGTTTACAATGTACTGTGTATTAAAGAAATGTATAATTTTAAATTTGCTTACGTACATAACATGTTCATTGTTGTATTTAGCTTCAAAATATGAACTTTGTAGGTCTTTTGGAATCTTGGACATAACTTTCTTCCAATCATTATTAATTTCCAGAATGTCAGTTATACTGCAAAGTAAAGCTGCAGGCAGTTTACGTAGTTCCACATCCTTGTACATTGTATAATATTCAAGAAAATACAACTTTATCAATATAAGTACGCCTAGATAAACAAATAATATTTTACATTATTTTCCTCAAACAACTAAAATCCATCAGTCTAATACGTCCGTTTTGGCAAGAGGGTGTCTCTTCTTGTCGCTCTATGTTTGTCTCTTTTTGGCACATAGATGTATATGAGCTGTCAAAGCGGGCCTAATAAAATGTGTCTGAAGCAGTGTTCACAACCTGAAGCCAGGCAGCTATCGTACCAGGGCTGTAAAATTATCGTATATGCTCGTATATGGATCAAAATTATCGTATCCATCAGGAAAATGGCTAAAATACTTAAAAAAAAACATATGAAACGTGATTTTAAAGGATAGAGACACATGAAAACAAGCATATTTTTTAAAAGTTTAACTGAATAGATTCTATATTTGCGAGAACAGAATACACAAATATTAATGAAACTTAATATTTTATATACAAATTCGAAAAGACAATAACTGCCAACACTCCACACTCCACGACATCGAACGACGATATCGATATCGATCGCTGATTGGAAGACAGTAGCAAGATTGCGCCATGAAGTAACAGCATGTGTTCCCAATATGTTCCTAAGAAAGAAATGAGCCAATAGATGGTGCTGACACTAAAAAACAACTGTAATTGTTATTGGGCTATTAGGTATCTGTGTAATCATAAAATTTTTCATCAGAATGGAAATTATCGTACAATCTGCGTACGATAGTCGCATACCATCGTACACACGGCCACAGATCAAGCTCGACACCCTATATAACCATAACTACGCTACAGTCAATATACAAATACTCTAGAAAGGGATAGTGCAGGCAGACGTGGCTACCACGGTGTTAGCGGCACTTGCGCCGGCGCCGGCACCGGGCGGTGTTGTGCTTGGCGCTTACACACACAGAGGCGCACTTTTTTTTGCATTGTTTGGACTATTGTTTACTTTTGCAAGTTTTCTGTATTGGTTGCGTATTAGTATTTTGTATTGATGATTATTTTTTAATGCAAATATTTAAATCTATGTGATAGGTATCTATTTTCATTTTAAGTAGGTAACTCATATTTTTATGTTTTGTTAGTCACAAATTGCATATACTATTTAATAACTAGGTTTAATTGTTAATTCCTCCCAAAGACTGATTCATTTCTAAGTCATGATTATTATTATCTAATTACACAAATAGGTATATTATAGTAGCTTTCCCCACGGTATCACCCATGTTCCCGGGATAAAATGTAGCCTACTTCTTTCTTCATACTATAGGCTATCTGCGTGCCAAATTTCATAGCGATCGGTTGAGTAGTTAAGGCGTGAAAGCGTAACAAACAAACTCACATTCGCATTTATAATATTAAAGTTAGGAAGTATGGATTGATGTTCTTGCTCACATATTTTAATAGTGTTATTATTATTGTAATTTTTCATATTTGTTACTAATGTTGGCTCTTGAGTTAACCCGTTGGTTCTCGCGAGGGACGCGCGTCCTATTATAACAATTGATGTCATTGCTATATTTTTAACCGCGAGCCAACCGCTCAACTTATGTTAGATTAGCTATGTTATTTTTTATAGTTATCTCTATATTTGATTGTTAATTCAGCTTCAGCCTAGCGATCGTTCGGAGACAGCTGTCATGCTATCAATAAAATGGGGTCCATTCCTAGTCCCATTTTATTACTCTGAACCTTATCGATGTGAAAGTAAGATCAAATGCTTAGGACATTATAAATAAATGTTTAGAATTAATTTGTAATTTCAACGGATTCTATGTCATAAAATAATTAATTTTAACCCTAACTCTAAATCTGTGAGTTTGACTCTTTTCATTCAGGCACTCAGCTATATATTTTCTCTAAACGGTTTGGCACTACCTATGTCATCATATCAGCACAAAGATGTCCACTGCTGAATATAGGCCTCCCCCATAGACTGCCACAATAAACGGTTTTGGGCCACTTGCATCCAGCAGCACCCAGTGACTCTGACCGTCGTCGGACCCCCCTAAAAAGGAAGCTAAAGCAATTTTGCTATAGGAATTATTTTTTCAAAAATAAAAGTAGCTAAGTTACTCGTTATAACATCAGCTATAAACCAGAACAGACAGACAAAAATGTTTAAAAACTCAATCCGATTTTATTCAAAAAAAGTTGAACTCACATAAAAGCTTGTTGCAATGCAATACCTGTGGCAATACTCTTTAAAAATTGGAATGTCCAATATAAAAGAATATTTAAATCAAAAGCACTAAGGAGTATTGATATCAACTTCGATGCAAATCACCCCTAAAATAACTTTCTACCCCTTTTTAACCCCGTTAGGCGATGAGTTTCAATAAAATACGAAACATTATCTTCCATCAATTCTGTTAAAGAATGTTACCTATGCAAAAATTAAAGTAGTTTGAACTAAGGAATCACGTTGTCCCATACAAACTTTGCCCCCGTTTTTCACCTCCTTAGGGGTAGAATTTCAGAAAATCCTTTCTTATCGGATGCCTACGTCATACAAAGAACACACGCTCCAAGTTTCAGGTCTCTACAATCAGCGGTTTAGGCTGCGCGTTGATCCATCAGCCAGTCATTCAGAAAAAAGCATTTTATATGTATAGATAAAACCTTATAAATACATAAAGATACAGTTTCTCAATAATCGTCGTTTTTGCAAACACGAACAAATAAAGATTGTTAATTATGGATATACCTAATTACTAAGCTGTCGCGGTTTGCCCCGCGTTCCCAATGTAAGAAGTAAGTAATATATAATAACGGGGATAATATAGTTTCTTATTAGTGAAATAATTTTTCACATCCAATTAGTAGTTCCAGAGCGTTGAAAAAAAAAATCAAACAAAAACAATCTTCAGCTTTATTATATTACTATAGATATTAGTCTTGCTCGCCAAGAAAACAATGTTTTTTATTTTGTCCTTGTAATTTAAAAGCTGTGATATTATCTCTAAAGTATTTATTTAAAAAATATGATGTAAAGGGCACATTTAATCTACATTAAATACATAAACTAACGAAAATATTTAACTGGATAAGGATCAATACTATTTTGGTCAAAATCGCTTAGAAAATAACATTTTAAATATGAATATTTTTTAAACATAAAAATGGTTACTATATGTCAACCTCAGGCCTCATGAGAGATTGGTATATGACACCGCGGATTTTTCTGAAGACAATTTGAAGAACTATAATTATCTAGTTCTATCATCAATAGTTTCCGCAGCGCACGCGATATTAGGAATTTTAAAGGTATTTTTTTGCACCTTGGGTTATATTATTAGAGTTTTCATAGGGAACCCTATTTTTTGAAAATAAAATATACTTAGCGTATACTATTGCTCATGAATCTGGCTATCGTATACAAAAAAAAAACGAATCTAACTGGTAGTTCCAGAGATTAGTGCGTTTAAACCAACAAAAATCTCTTCCACTTTATTACATTTACTAGCTGTCCCCCGCGGTTTTACCTGCGTTCTCGGGATAAAAAGTAGCCTGTAAATGTAGAATACTTGGGAATAATGTATCGCTTCCTATTAGTGAAATCAGTTTTCGAACCCGACTGGTTGTTCCAGAGATTAGCCCGTTTCAACAAACTTACAAAAAACTCTTCCGCTTTATTATATTATTATAATATAGTGCGTATCTCATATATCGTAATTGGTAAGTCTCGCTCGTCACGCAAACAACAAATTTCAATACTATATTGGTCAAAATCGCTTAGCAAATAACGTTTTAAATATGAATATTTTTTATTAATTTTTAAAACATAGAAATGGTTACTGTATGTCAACCATGGGAGATAGGTATATACCACCTGAAACTGTTTTGTGAATATTTTGAAGACCTACAATTCCCTAAAACATTATTTTGTTCTATCATCAATAGTTTTCGCAGCGCACGCGATATTAAGATTATACGTCTTGTATACACCTTGGGTTAGATTATTGTAGATTACGTAGGAATCCCTATTAAAATATATATATATATAGCCTATACTATTCCTCATGAATCTGGCTATCGTATACAAAAATATTTTTTCAGATCGGACTGGTAGTTCTAGAGATTAGCGCGTTTAAACAAACAAACAAAAAACTCTTCCGCTCTATTATATTATTACTAGCTGTTCCCCGCGGTTTCACCCGAGTTAACGGGATAAAAGATACTCTTTAATACTCGGGGATAATGTGGCTTCCTATTAGTAAAAGAATTTTTCAAATCCTACTGGTAGTTCCAGAGATTAGCCCATTTTAATAAACAAAAATAACTCTTCCGCTTTATTATATTATAGATATAGATATTAGTATAGGTGCATAGGCGCAGCGCAAATTGAAAACAATCTTATAACACAAATTATTACGAGACGAGCTCGAACCTGTTTTTACAATTGACTATACATCATACGTATAGGTATAGTATGGATGTATTGCTACGTACGGTTCCTGCGCGTGAGTGGGACGAAATAACAAAAATATATCGCGCTTACTCGCTCGATTCTCACCGTCCTACCTCAAATGGTCCAAAGTCCGATCAGTATAGGTTGATGTGGCGTTGAGTGTACATCGTACGTAGTGATGAAATTATCGCACATATACGATAATTATCGTACGGTTGCGAACACTGGTCTGAAGTAGTTTATTCATCCATAAAAGGATAGGTAAATTGTGTCTGACTTCTGACTTTAGAATGAATGAAGTCAGTGTTGCCAATGCAAATTTTTAGGCGGCCGTGTACATGAGGTAAAAAAGCCGTGTTTATATGGAAAAAGACCAACGGTGGGCCGTGTCACTGCTTAAAAAAAGGAAAAACGTTTAATTAATGACAATTAAATGTTTTTAACATTAAAATCCTTAAAACAGCTCCATTTGAATAATGTTTGCAACTCGATATTTGTTTAAAAAAAATTACAATTTATAATTTTTTTACCTACTTATTATTCCCGGATAGAAAGGTTACTCCGTATAGTGCTGTTCCTCTCGAACGCCTGTCAAACAATATTTGGGTGAGTGGGATGGCACTATACGACGGTCAAACGTGCATCGGACTAACCCGTATCATGCCAACCCATCAATTAATTAATTACCGTAGAATTTGTAAAAAGCCGTAGAATCTACTACGGCCACAGGGATTTTTTGGCCTGAAAGCCGTAGAACATGGTAATTGCCGTAGCATTGGCAACACTGAATGAAGTAGAAGTATAAAAAAAAAAGTAGAAGTAGAGATGGGTAGCTATTCTATTAACTAGCCAAAAAACGGCTATTCACAAAATAGCCACGGGTATGATATCTGTCAACACGATAATTAGTTATTGGTTACTGGATGGCTACTGGCTATGGCTAGCTAGAATGAGGAGTTTACTTATGATACCTCTGCTGAAAATACCTGTCTAACTGTTGATAATTCCTTAAGTGCACGATTTGACGTATTTTGACCATAGAGGTACCATAAGAAATCCTGCTCATTACGAGAAGTTTACGTCACACACAGCGGGTAGCCGCCTAGCCGCCACAGGTCATTAGGTGCCACTAGCCGGTAGCTAGCCGGCTAGGCAAAGCCATTCTAGCCGTGTAGCCGATAGCGGTGTGTGCGTACGCTTACTGTGAAACAAAACATTCGAGTGCATGTCGTTATTATTATTTCGAATTTCAAAGGTACTAATTATACGAATTCAAACCTATTTTTTTAATTAAATTTTATTTCAATTAGTCGGTTTCAATAAATCGTTTTAATCATCTGAAGCAGTGCGACATCTATGGTTTACTTGCCTACAGCTAAAGACTGAGTCGATGTACTGTAAAAGCTTTTAGTTCATATCCATATATAGAGATGACGTTATTGTTGATTTTCGCTGTTTTTATTAGTAATACGTATGAGAGAAAGTAATTTCTTTTCAAAAGAGTATACAATAAAATAAAAACAATATCATTACATTAATTTATTATATTATGATACAGACAAGACTTGTTGCAGCGGCGAGGATTGAACTCGGATCGCAGTTGAACGTTATCAACTAGCTAAGCCGCTGCCGCTCTAGCCAAAATAGCTGACTAGCTAGCTGGCTTTTACACCACATATTGCTGGCTAGCTAAGCTATTGAAATTTCGGCTAGTTACTCATCGCTAAGTAGAAGTACCTACGGTTGGGTTTCTTCCCGGGAATAAACCCAACTTCGAGTAAATTTCCAATTTGGTGGGAAAAAACCCGGGAATTTTCCCATTGGCTGGGAAAATACTCAAATGCTCACATTTAGTAGATTTTGCGTTCATAGTGAGAGAGACCTTTGCCAAATCGTTCGAATAACATTTAACAAGATTTCTATTAGGGTCATACACATATAAAAAAAACATTTTTTTGGTGACATAGCATTGCGTTGTTGTTAAAAAAGTGATGTTTTGGGGTTGTGGTGGACAGGCGGCGGCCCCACACAATTCCCATGCCATCCGGCTTGGTGGTAGTACATACTCGTCCGACTGGCTAGAGATCACCCTTGTGAGTGAATCTGTCTGGAAGCAGTTGCCTTTGTTTCGATAGGGTTCACGAGAGCCAGCCCTCCTACATCCGAAGTGTGCGGCATGTATGATGGTGGGGTCTAGCTAGGGATTGCAAAATCCGGATTTTTTTCAAATCCGGATTCTAATTTTATCATCACATATAAATCCGGATTATCCGGATTTTTCGAATTCCGGTTTTTTTTTTGCAAACTTTTGTAATTTTAAATTGTACGCGTACTTTTATGCTAAACTATTAGTAGTTTGAAGATGGGTGTTCTATTTTATTGCTTTTCCATTGTTTTTGAAATTAAATAAAATTGGAAATATTCTAAAAAAAAATATGGACTTGCGTTTGGCCACTGAGCCGTCATTAAGGATATTGACGAAACCTAAGTTGGAGCACGCTTACCCAGATGAAACCTATTCACCATAACTCTTACAATCTAGGCACTTTCAATGTGCCTAGATTGTAAGAGTCAGGTAACACAGACGCCGGCCGGAAGCAAGTTCCACTCCCTTGCTGTTCGCATGACAGGTATGTCAACAACGTACGGGTGAAAATTTTCCCGGGTTCTTGTGGTACGGAGTAAAAATGGGTATGGTGGTTGGAATAAGGTTGAACAATTCCTGCACAAACTCTCCAAATATATCCTGTAGAAAACCGATAAGGCAAGCAACCTTTCTTCGATCGTCGAGGCTCGTGAGTTACGTCCTAATTAAAGTCTCATCTCCGATGGTGGTATTAAAAGTGACCAGATTGGCATTGCCCCAATCGGAGACTGCCTGTAAGGTCACGTTCAAACGCTCTACCATGGCCTCTCGCAACAATTCGTTCTAGTCACTGGTGGATCGCGCGCTGGAAATATAGACAACGATGCTATCTTCTGCGTAACCAAAAATACCAGGCTTCACCAGATCGTTAATATGCAGCAGAAATAAGGTTGCAGAGAGAACTGAACTCTGAAGCATTGATTACCAAAAGGTCTGACGAAGACCCGTCTATGACCACATGAATAAACCGTTCGCTCAGGAAATTGGAAACCCAAGCGTACAGACCACCAGAGACTCCATATCAAGGAAGCTTACTTAGAAGTTTGAATTTTTTGAATTTTTTAGATATATTTTTTTACCTTCGTAGAACAATATGGATAGATGTTTCTGTGATTAGCGACAGGAGAAGTTCATTTGGCACATTGTGTTATGAATGTTTTTTGTATAATATGAGCCATATTTGAACATTTCTCGCGGTTTCTCTATAAACCGTAAAACTTACTATTTTGGGAAATGTACAAAAATAGTTAATCTTAAACAAAAAGTATCAATTCTACAATATGCTAAATGAACTACTGGTCGCAAATCACTGAAATATCTATCCATATTGTTCTATGAAGGTAAAAAAAATAAAAACTCGAAAACAAAAACAAATTTCCCGCCTCGTAACTGATGTTAACTTTAAATTCGAAAAAACCGGATTTGATTCTGAATATTCGGATTTATAAATAGGCCCAAAAATCCGGATTTGTCAGTCATTTTCGAATTTCGAAGTATCCGGATTGCAATCCCTAGGTCTAGCGATGCGATTTGGGCGATCTCTGATTTGTGTGGCGTGTTGGGTTGACATGGGGGTCAGGGAGACCTGGTGAAACGGCTGTCCGCTGGCCGCCCGCCGGCTAGTAGGGGACCCGATTTTGCAATATCAGGGGTCAATCAGTCCACAGTAATATCAACGCCGTCCTGCATCATCTTGAGAGAGATACAGATAACCTGCCCGAGCGATACATCGTATCATCTTATCTAGTGTGCGTATTCATCCGGGAGGGCATCTGTTGTCGACGTCTGAATAACCTAGAAGACAGAGACCTGTCTACTCTCTGGCTGCGCGTGGACTGTATACACATATCAAAAAAAATTTTTTTTTTGTTACATATGTTTGCGTTGTTGTTAAAAAAGTTATGTTTTGGGGTTTTGGGGTTGTGGTGGACAGGCGGCGGCCCCACACAATTCCCATACCACCCGGCTTGGTGGTAGTACATTCTCGTCCGACTGGCTAGAGATCACCCTTGTGAGTGAATCTGTCTGGAAGCAGTTGCCTTTGTTTCGATAGGGTTCACGAGAGCCAGCCCCCCTACATCCGAAGTGTGCGGCATGCATGATGGTGGGGTCTAGCGATGCGATTTGGGCGATCTCTGATTTGTGTGGCGTGTTGGGTTGACATGGGGGTCAGGGAGACCTGGTGAAACGGCTGTCCGCTGGCCGCCCGCCAGCTAGTAGGGGACCCGATTTTGCAATATCAGGGGTCAGTCAGTCAACAGTAATATCAACGCCGTCCTGCATCATCTTGAGAGAGATACAGATAACCTGCCCGAGCGATACATCGTATCATCTTATCTAGTGTGCGTATTCATCCGGGAGGTCATCTGTTGTCGACGTCTGAATAACCTAGAAGACAGAGACCTGTCTACTCTCTGGCTGCGCGTGGACTACGGTGAGTAGGTATATACGGGTGGACTGGCGTGCATCTACAAGTCTCATCGTGACGACACTGAGACAACTCGCTTCTTTGAACGCGTCCAAGAAGCGACTGCCACTTTGCTGGAACGGTACCCCATAACCGGGTGATTGTCCTCGGAGACTTTAACGCCTATCATAGCGAGTTCGGTTCTTCACGAACTTACCACGCTAGGAAAATCGTTTATGACTTTGCTTTCGTTACGACTACGCAAGCACTACCCTTATTGATTGCCACTGGATAACTCGCGTGTCACGATAAATAACGTGTTAAACCACAGCGCAGAATGCTAGTACCAGCGAAGAAGAGTTTGTAGCGATTGAATTTATTGGAGAAGTGGATTGAGGTCATAGATGTAAATATAATTTTTGAATTACAGGTCGAAGAGAAAAACTTTTGGGGATGCAACTTCATGTGGTCTTGAGTATCAAAAGTGAACCCGGTACCTTGGTGGAAGGCTATATGCGGTAGTTCTAGTACATGCAAAGTCCTTTCTCTCTGACTCCTAGTTTCCAGGATATGTTCTTGGAGATCAACGTGATCGTGATCTCCTGGGGTACTGGGGTATGGCTTTATCAACCAAAATTCTTTAATTTCGGCTGTTCTATTGAGTCAAAATCAAAAACGACTGCTAGAAAAGTATAAGAATCCTCTTTAGAGTTAAGTGGTACTTCACACCATGCATCGGAGCAGTTTCTGCAACAGCAAAGAACAACGTCCGGTTGTGGGTGGACTGCTCATTTCACCATCGGATGGATCTGCCAAGTACCGATGATAGACTTATCGGCAATGAGGAGTTGGTGAAGGCAAGGTTATAAGACTAACTCATTAGCGAAAGGTTGCTATAAAATGAATACTGTAACCGTTTTTATCGAACCGCAGGGCGTTGGGGTTAGGAGAATCCACACATTCAGAGTGAGTGGCCAGGTTATGCCAGGCTTGTACCCAAAACGCCACAATGGTTGTCATCTGCAGTAATCTGCACTGTAGAGGGGTTGGACTCTCGTGCAGAACGAGTACGCGTGCACACGCACGACGCTTACGTAGCCCGTCCCGGGTCCCGGGGGAACTGTGACATTCCTCCAAGGTCCGCGTGGGTCCGCGCGTAGGTAATGTAGGTACGTACAACAGCGAGTATGGTTGAAATAACAATCAAAAGCATCAACTAATATTTTTTTTTAGGTACAAAAAGCCATTTGAATATATTCCCGCCGTTCGGGAATATTCCCATATTTTTCCATTCTTTCCCGTATTTTTCTTTTCTTCCCATATTTTTTCTTTCCCTGCCCATCCCTAGAAGTACCTAATTAGTTAATTTATGCGAGTGACAAGACAACTTGACACATTTTTTTTTAATTGTTCATGACCATGGGTACAAAGTCCTTCAGTCGCATCTATTTGATTTATAATATAACTTTCAAATAGTCCGCTCATCACAGCTGCACATTAACTTTCAGTCACCGTCCAGTCAAGTCAAAATTCAAAATCATTTATTCAAATAGATCTTCTCAGGCACTTATGAAAAGTCTGACTACATATAATATTTATAAGCTCTTATACCGGTTCGGAAGTTTGCATGACCTTTTCAAAACAAGCTTAGATTCGTTACATAATATTTACATTCTAATCGCACTGACAACAATTGCGGGCCCCGGCGCGGCGGCAAAACTACAAAGTAGACTGAATCTATATTTAATAAGTAAATAAATGGCAAACTTAAACAGATCAGCCCCCACAAGCAGCACCTGTTCACAAGTATGACGCGTGTGGCAGCCATCGCCCTCCTCGCCATATTGGATATGTTCTGTGATATTGGAGGGAAGTAGGGATTGCAATCCGGATACTTCGAAATTCGAAAATGACTGACAAATCCGGATTTTTGGGCCTATTTATAAATCCGAATATTCAGAATCAAATCCGGTTTTTTCGAATTTAAAGTTAACATCAGTTACGAGGCGGGAAATTTGTTTTTGTTTTCGAGTTTTTATTTTTTTTTACCTTCATAGAACAATATGGATAGATATTTCAGTGATTTGCGACCAGTAGTTCATTTAGCATATTGTAGAATTGATACTTTTTGTTTAAGATTAACTATTTTTGTACATTTCCCAAAATAGTAAGTTTTACGGTTTATAGAGAAACCGCGAGAAATGTTCAAATATGGCTCATATTATACAAAAAACATTCATAACACAATGTGCCAAATGAACTTCTCCTGTCGCTAATCACAGAAACATCTATCCATATTGTTCTACGAAGGTAAAAAAATATATCTAAAAAATTCAAAAAATTCAAACTTCTAAGTAAGCTTCCTTGATATGGAGTCTCTGGTGGTCTGTACGCTTGGGTTTCCAATTTCCTGAGCGAACGGTTTATTCATGTGGTCATAGACGGGTCTTCGTCAGACCTTTTGGTAATCAATGCTTCAGAGTTCAGTTCTCTCTGCAACCTTATTTCTGCTGCATATTAACGATCTGGTGAAGCCTGGTATTTTTGGTTACGCAGAAGATAGCATCGTTGTCTATATTTCCAGCGCGCGATCCACCAGTGACTAGAACGAATTGTTGCGAGAGGCCATGGTAGAGCGTTTGAACGTGACCTTACAGGCAGTCTCCGATTGGGGCAATGCCAATCTGGTCACTTTTAATACCACCATCGGAGATGAGACTTTAATTAGGACGTAACTCACGAGCCTCGACGATCGCAGAAAGGTTGCTTGCCTTATCGGTTTTCTACAGGATATATTTGGAGAGTTTGTGCAGGAATTGTTCAACCTTATTCCAACCACCATACCCATTTTTACTCCGTACCACAAGAACCCGGGAAAATTTTCACCCGTACGTTGTTGACATACCTGTCATGCGAACAGCAAGGGAGTGGAACTTGCTTCCGGCCGGCGTCTGTGTTACCTGACTCTTACAATCTAGGCACATTGAAAGTGCCTAGATTGTAAGAGTTATGGTGAATAGGTTTCATCTGGGTAAGCGTGCTCCAACTTAGGTTTCGTCAATATCCTTAATGACGGCTCAGTGGCCAAACGCAAGTCCATATTTTTTTTTAGAATATTTCCAATTTTATTTAATTTCAAAAACAATGGAAAAGCAATAAAATAGAACACCCATCTTCAAACTACTAATAGTTTAGCATAAAAGTACGCGTACAATTTAAAATTACAAAAGTTTGCAAAAAAAAAACCGGAATTCGAAAAATCCGGATAATCCGGATTTATATGTGATGATAAACTTAGAATCCGGATTTGAAAAAAATCCGGATTTTGCAATCCCTAGAGGGAAGTGAGCGACCCGTCACAACGCCGCCGCAAGCAAAGGCATGACTTACTTTTTTGACTTTTATTTAATTTACGTGAATGATATGTGTAATATAATAAAAAATGGTTCAGTAAGGTGCATTGGGGTATTTCCGAAAATGGTTATATTCCGAAAATAATGTAAATCTACCACTCATAGAGATATTTCCTTTACTGGCAACATTATTCTAGAACCCATTTTGATCGTGGCTGTGACATCAGTTGTTGTGCGTCGTTAGTGATGATAGAACGTGTGCAGCGTCAAATTTTCAAAAACAAGTGTTTTTCGCGCAATTTTTGATGGATCGTAATAACCCCAATAAAGTTTTCTCGAAATTCTGGTAAGTTATTTAAATCTGTATACGTTTTTTTAATAGATAATCATTTTTAGCGATTGTTTAAGAGGAACACAATGTCCTAGCATCATTCTAGTTATTTTATCGGAAATACCCCTTAGGGGTTATTCCGATATATTTGTCAGATATATACTTTCGTAATAACCCCAAATAAATTTCTCATAGTAATGGACACTGGTTCTCAAATTGTAAGGAAACTAAAAATAATAAAATGTAATATACATAAGTAACTATTTTGAATTTAATTAAAATTAAGTAATTTTGAAACTGATTGCAGGTTATGGCAGCCTTTATTTAAGATGACTCCTTAAACCCATATTTATCTATACCTAGGTACTCAGTAATTTATTTTCTTTCACACTTTTGTTTAGAGCAACTATGCCGCGAAGTTACGTCGCAGAGATCAAGCTATCTTTTATAAACTATATTAATAAAAGACTGTTAGTTACTACTTTAATGTTGCGTTTTAAGAGCATTTATGTTAAGCTTTTGTCCATGTCTTAAAGCAAAAATGTTGTTACTTTCTTAATTATGTAGTCATAGTTATAATAACCTATATACTTACTTTTCTTATATAGTGCTCGTCCGTCTTTCTGCTGTGTTTGTAAATTTATGTAATGTATAATATCTGTGAAAACTTATAATTAGCCTTCTTTTTGTTTTATGTGTATCTATACTTTATGTACCTAGCTGTTAGTTTTCCTTTTATCTTAAAATAAAATAAAATAGTTGTTTTTTTTTTCAGTAACGAATATTTCTTAAGTTTGTTGGTGCCATAATTATATGAAAAATATATTATTATTAACCTTAGTTCCTGATGCTTCTTATTGAGATTTATTATTTATAAGACTACAAATAAATATACTGCTAATTCTTAACTGTATATGATACTTTTAAGAATGACTGATTTAATTGAAGTGCAGAATTTATTTTTGATTTATTACAAGTGCAAAGTGCGTAGATCTTTTATTAAAATGTTTTTACTAGAAAGCCGGTAAGGCGATTTAAGTACTGTATTGTTCTTTAATTTAAAATAAAAATTGGATTTTTTATGATTTATTTTCATTCAGAAATCCCATTATGTATTAATTGCCTAAGATTGGATTAGTCTATACCAATATTATAAAGAAGAAAGATTTGTATGTTTGTTTGTAACGAATAAACTCTGGACCAATTTCAAAAATTCTTTTACCATATATAGATATGTTATCCCGAAGTATGAATCTGAAATGTTGAGAACCATCGTCTCTTTTTGGGGTAATTCCGAAATACGAAGTAGCTAGAAATACTTATAAGTGAAACCTTTAACAAAATTGATGATATTTTGTGTCAGGGGTATTATCGATTGAAAAAGAAACTTAAACCTAAGGTCAAAGCTCAAAAATATTAATTTTTGAGTAGCTTCGGAATTACCCCAAGTTGGTTCGTAATTTCTCCTATTCCAAAAACATATAACTCTTAGTTTCACAACTTTAATGTGGAGAACCCAATAACATATTTTAAATTCTAACAAATATACATAATAAATCGTTTTCTTGAGTAAATGAACGTAAAATAATAATGGCAGAAAATATAAACATATTGAAACAAATAATAGAAACACAGACCTCTAGTCATCTCATAGAAATTTCTATCAGAATTACCCCAATGCACCTTATACCAATTTGCAGATGACACATGTCTATTAGTGGCGAATGAAAATCCAATTGAAGCACAAATACTTTTACAAAATAACTTTAATTTGTTAAGTCAATGGGCGCACGATGTCGGGCTAGTACTGAACGCGCAAAAGACCAAAGCTATTCATATTCACTCGAGTCACAGTCGTGCCTCTGCTGTGCCTCTTATTATAGCTCACGATCATTTATGTATGCACAATATAAGCACCAACCAAAATTGCGCTTGTGAACCTATCGAATTTGTTGAACAACACATGTACATTGGGCTCATAATTGACAACAGACTTAGCTGGAAACAACATATAAACCACGTATGTGCTAAACTTCGATCCATACTGTGCAAATTAACTTGCTTAAAATATAAGTTACCATTCAAAACTCTAAAACTTATTTACTTGGCTCTTTCTGAGTCTGTCGTCGGTTATGGCCTAGATAGCTATGGCTTGACCTATAAAACACATGTAAATGATATTCTAAACTTGCAAACAAGAATGCTAAAGAGTATTGTGCCAAAATACATCAAAAATAAATATAAAGATGACGAAGATAGCTTATTCAAATATTGTAACGTTATGAACGTCTTTGATAAAACCAAATTTTATGTTCTAAGCCAAAACACCGCCTCAGAATCACTCAAATTATGTAAACGTCCTGAGCGCTTACGAGCAAACATTAATAGTAAATATGTATTACCAAAATATAATAACTTCTACGGAACAAGAACCGCCGATTACTTGCTACCAAAGCTGTTAAATGAGCTACCTAATAACATTGTGGATATGTATAATAATAAGGATATTAAGTATAACGTTGTGAAGCGCAAACTGAAATGTTTTTATCTAAATAAATTAAATCGTCCTCGCCACATACAGATAAACCCCTTGAGGTTTGCGTTGTGTGGTTTTTAATTATATGTTGTGTTTTTTAAAGTATTATGAATAAATGATTAATGAATAATGAACTTAAGTCTGCCTTAGAAATAAAACAATTAACTAAAGGGAAACTACTAAACACACAATTTGTTGTCACTGTGACTAATGACAAGTTTAGACTAAATATCATTTATAAAGAAAATACTTATAAATATTATATGTCTGTGAGAAAATATAACAATTAGACATACATAATATAATTAAATATTACACTCACAAAATAGTAAAATGCAATAGAGCGTCGCTCCTGAATTTTTCTAAAGCCAATTATACCAAAATTAAAGAAGATCTAGATAAAATAATTTGGAGTGAACAGCTTAAAACTAATTACACAGTAGATGAAACCGTTGACGCGTTCTATGATATTCTTACACCTATAATTCTCGATAGTACACTCAACTAGTAGTTCAAATATTAGTAGAGACAAATAATTACCCGTGTTGGTTCAGTCGTGATCTATTGCGTACACTAAAAGAAAAAGCAAAATTCCACAGTGGTTTCAAATACGGCAATCCAAGGGATCTCCAAACACACAAAATGCTACGCAATCGCTGCGAAAAAATTGATTGAATGTTTATCCAAATTCAAGTCAGACGCAAAAAAAACATATAAAAAGCCATCCTAAATACTTCTGGACATTTATAAAGTCATTCAGATCCAATAGTTATGAAATCCCTGATGAAATGTCTTACAAGAACCAACATGTCTCAGGAGGGCAACAGATCTGCAACTTATTCATTTTACATACCATAATAATAATAATATTGCAACACCTGTCCCTTCACCACATAATCTAAATGATTGCTACAGATCTCTTGGCTCTTGTATCATATCCAAGACTGATATTTTGTCATCCCTCAAGCTTCTAGATACAAACAAAGGCGCAGGGCCAGAGACTATTCCACCTATATTTCTTAAAGAATGTGCCTCACAATTGATTGAGTCTCTACATCTTATCTTTAACAAGTCCATAGCATGCGGGTTTTTTCCCACAAAGTGGAAAAGACCTCATATTACCCCTATCCATGTAACGTTATATAATTATTAATTACGTTACATTTTCTTAATTATAATTCTTTTTAATCATATGGTAACATTATTACCTTATCAACTGTACCATAATGGGCAAGTCGATTCTTTTAATGAAGGTGTGGCGGTAATCGCAAATATTTGTATCGAAGAAGGCAAGATTGGTAGGTACCGCCCGTTTTGCGAGACGGCACTAGCACAGTTTTACCACATACAGTTGCGCAACGAATGTACTTACGCAGAGCAACGGAGGGGAACTCGCGGGGTGTCGGGACGGCCCGGCCGCGCCAAGCTAAAGCACTTATTACACCTTCCTATTTTTAGGATCCTAACTAGGAAATAGGAACGTGTAATCGCAGAAAGAACGGTTAGTGTCCTAAGTAGTGAGATAGGAAGGTCCCAACCGCTCTGCTTCCTTAAACAGGAAAGTGTAATCGCGTCGCTCCGATTTAGGACGTTTAGGGATGTAACATTGTTCTTCAAAACATCGATGTTTTGAAATAATTATATAAGGCTTCTAAAGTCTTGGCGTATATTTTGAGGGATGAATGTATAGGTCATTAGTAATCAAAAAACAATAATAGAATAATAATCCGTACAATATATGATTATTTCAAAACATCGATGTTTTGAAATAATTATATAAGGCCCTTCTAAAGTCTTGGCGTATATTTTGAGGGATGAATGTATAGGTCATTAGTAATCAAGAAACAATAATAGAAAAATAATCCGTACATTGAAAGTACTACATTATTTATAAATTAATACTTACAGAAAGTTCAATTTTGTTTTATTTTAACATAAAGGAGCTCATTTGTATTCATTGAAATTCTTATTTGTGTGATCGGTTTGAGAGAATAAAAAACTTAAAACATCGGAAGAACATCGATGTAAGTATAGTTATATTTTTTTAAATCGACCTTTGTTACATCCCTACGAGTCGTCCGTCCCGCTTTAAGTATAGTTGCTATACTCTTTGCCGCGTCCTAGTTAGAAAGCAAGATAGTGTAGTGTAATAAGTAGCTTCCTGCTTCCTTGTTAGAACCATCCTAGTTAGGATCCTAAATATAGGAAGATGTAATAAGCCCTTAACACCGCTTAGTTGGCTCGATCGTCCGCGAAAGGCTGACGCGTTCTTGTTTGTGAATATTGTAGGTACTGTTCAGTGATCAGGGTTCAGTGTACCTATATTATAATGTCGCATACAAACTGTTCTGTATACGGCTGTAAATCAACGACGAAATATAATAGAGATTTAAAATTTCATAATTTCCCCGTGACGCGAGGTAATTTATTCCTATAATTTCGTAAGATGAGTTCCCACCTACTATATACCTGCAATATGTAGTCTAAAATATGTTTGATTTAAATTATACTGTTGTAGTTAGACCTATATAATTTATTCTGCGTGTTCAGTCAACGAACGCAGAAGTAGCTTAACATTTTAGTAGGTACCTTGTCGTAGTAAATAGTATCTACCTAAAGTGAAAGTGGTTTGAATTTGTCATTAATATAAGCTGTGACATTGTACCAAAATATTCCCGGTTGAGAGCTTGCTCGCTGATTTGTCCGCGTAAGGGTGCTAAAGCCAAATCTTGGGCCGGTCAAATCTTCTTGTCTATAAAATAGGCTGTATGTCGATTTTGTTCACCCTTGCTTCGACCTGCGGGCGCAAAGCTAATCAGAAAACAATGAATTTTATAATAAGATTTGAAAAAAAATCAGTCAATCGATTCATATTTAATTAAAAAGATGTATCCATGGGTCGCTAGATGGCGTTGTGATGGCGTGTGTTTTGAAACGAGCTATGGGTTTGATTCTCACTGATATGATAAACAATTGTCTGTGTCTTTGTGCATATCGACATTTTTTAACACGCATTTGTTAGCTTCAACTGTATGTATGTAGGTAT
The DNA here is from genome assembly GCA_951394255.1 of Polyploca ridens. Lineage (NCBI taxonomy): Eukaryota > Metazoa > Arthropoda > Insecta > Lepidoptera > Drepanidae > Polyploca > Polyploca ridens. The sequence goes on from OX596253.1 coordinate 12,641,158, forward strand.
ATTGAACGTGTGTTGTACCAATGTAATCAAATTAAATACATTGTATCATATCATCCATGTATGTATGTAATGGTGGAGAATCTTTAATCAAACGTAATTTTCATCGACCGACTTTAAAATGGCAAATTAAATTGAAACTTTGCACAATTATCAAGTACCAATGACAATACAATAATATGGTACCATCAAGCTGACCTGATGATTGATTCGGAAGGAAGGTAGGCACTGGAACTCGGTAACGGAATAACGTATGTTAGCCGTGTTTGGACTTGTCGGAATCGTCTTGAGATGCATTTTGACCATATATGGTTTTCGGGGTCTGATGAAAACAAGCCAAATCAAATGTTAAGGTTTAAAGAATTTTATACGTTCTTATAAATCAATTTCAGGATTGTCTACAGAACTTGGCACCCATTTAGATAGCTAGTCTTTTGTCGGTGAAGTCGACAATTACATCATAATTATCATAATATTGAACTTGGCTCCAATTTTCACATTTATGTTTTTGGTGGGATCATTTATTCAAATAGATCTTCGCACGCACTCATAGAAAGTCTGACTAATACGTGCGGCGGTGGTGTAGGAACTTGGCGTGCGCACTGCCGTGCGCTTAGATAAGTCCAGTGCTAGACATGTGAATGTTTATTACTCATAAATAAATGATGACATTATCATAACAATATAATTATTTTATTTTCTTTTTTGTGACAACCCTTGTGTATTTGCTCGTGACAACGTTGGTACTCATACGAACGGCGGCACGGCCCGACATCAAAGGCGATTTCCTACTGTAAGATGGTAATACTGTGGCACTAGCGACCCTGCCATTTTGTCATTTCATTGCTCGCACCTATACTCTATTTCACATAGGATGAGTCGTCAAGGTCAAGGGTTTTTTACCAATATCTAGTGAAATTCCATTTGATTACTCTGAAATAATATTCACAATATTTCGTGAAAACTATCTCTGTCATAGTATTCCTTTATTATATTGAAATGAACATTAACCATTGAGAAATTTAATAAAATACCATGTGTCACCGAACTCATGTTATTTGAAATATACTATAGTTCGAACACACACACGTCTCCTCTGTAAATAGGACTTTATGTACGCAGTGTTGTGTGAGATATTTAACTAGAGGTGTGTAACTCATCAAAAATACGCGAGCTGCATCACAGCTCACGGCCCAGGTGTGTGAGCTGGTTCAATGACTCAGCTCGCAGATCAGCTCAATTTGTACCTTAAGTCCACGATACGCGCGCACGCTCCCTGCGTACCGCGCGTCGAATGGAGCCGACTGAGCTGCCGCGATTCGTTCGACTCTGCCGAGCGGCTCTTTTCATACTTCAGAGTTGGAATTATTTGTCTTTATAGATTATCTGTATATATTACATAATTATTTATTGAATTAAATTTATTATTTATATGCTTTAGAACGAAATAATAATTCGTAGATTAGAATCACAAGAATAATCTATGGAGGGAGTCGCAGATACAATAGGAGTTGGATTGAGCCGTGAGCTAGTCATTTTGTTGTTGAGCTGTAGCTCGCCGGCTCAAACCAGTGTGATCTGATTCATTGAGCTGGTTCAGAGCTGAGTTATACACCTCTATATTTAACATTAAACTTATTCATTTTTAGTTCGTCAGATTTTTCAACATTAAATTAATTACATTTTAATTAACATATTTAAATAAATTCAATGTAAAACCCCATATTGGGTAAGTGATGAACCGTGAATTTCATGTTCTGCTTAAAGGTCACCTTCATGTCCAACGGACAATCCTTTGTTCTTTTTTTATAATAATTTCGCTTCAAACCTATTTCATATTATGTAACAAGATTTAATTCTAAATATTTAAATGTCCTGTATATCCGTTAGCGAACTCCTTCTGCTTCTTTTATCTTTGCCACCGCACTTCATACATCACCGGTATTCTCTGTGCTTTGCTTGCGGTGGTCACGTAGACTTCATAGACGGAAAGAAAGCCAGTCGCTCATCACTGGGATATTTACAGGGTTCCATATTTACCTTCGGGTCACCTCACCATCATCGTGGTTCCGGCTAAGGCAAGATCATCTGCCACCCGACCTTGACGACCCTGCACCTGCGTCGGATCCCGTCTGCACCACCTTCGTGCCACTACAAGACAATCAGGGGAGTGCCGGACTGCGCGAAGTAAAAATTAGGCGGGCCATAGAACCACACCCTTTTGTTAAATACTTAATATACCTAATATATTTTATTGTGTTGACTAAGATATTTTTCATTTTAAAAACCTAACCGTCACATCCATAAAAAAGGAGATAACAGCGATGTATCTAATTACAGGCCTATTTCTATTTTGTCATCAATGGGTAAAATATTCGAATCAATTGTACAAAAACAATTATATTTTCACTTAAAACCATTGATAGACAGTCATCAGCATGGCTTTCTACCAGGAAGGTCAACTGCGACGAATCTCCTTGGATATGTAAATGACATGAATGAAGCGTTCAACAACAAAAGCGAAGTTCACGCTATATACCTATACAGGCGTTCGACGTGGTTGATCACACTCTCCTAATAATTAAGCTCGGCCACGCCGGAATATGCGGCTCTCTGCCGACATAGTGTGCGTCTTACCTTCGTAATCGTTCTCAACTAGTCATTGGTCGTAGTTTCAAGTCTCCAGTAAAAACAGTGCCCTCAGGTGTTCCCCAAGGCTCGCATCTCGGACCTCTTTTCTTTTTACTGTTTATTAACGACCTGTGCTCCACAATAACATCCCAATTCAAAATGTTTGCTGATGATTTAAAGATCTACAGAGTTATTAGTTCCAACGTCGATATTTGTTCGTTGCAAAACGATCTCAACGTCATAAGCATCTGGTGCAATAAAAATAATATGATTTTGAATCCATCTAAATGCTATCACATTAAATTCACAAGAAAAAGAAAGCAACATATCTCATTAGTGATACACCGGTGAAGTATCAAGCATACGTGACCTGGGAGTTATTGTGGACCATAAACTGGACTTTCGCGAACATATTGACTACATAGCCAAAAAAGGTGCGAAATTGGCAGGATTTGTTGTGAGACAGACAAAAACTTTTAAGGAACCCGAAAGACCTATCATCTTGTTTAAATGTTACGTCCGTAGTCTACTAGAGTATTGCAGTCCGATTTGGAACTCATCATACGCAGTTCATATCAATAGATTGGAGAGACTTCAAAATAAGTTCTTATATCACCTCACTTACGCTAATAATCTGTGTCGTAGCCTAGATACCTATAATTCAAGACTTGATCACTATAACATCGTTCCACTCGAACATAGGCGCAAAACGGCCGAAATTGTGTTTCTACAAAAAATATTATTTGTTGATAAAAAAACAAAATTGATAGCCCCGATCTACTTGAGAAGATTCAGTTCTCTGTACCACGCAGTGGCGTAACTATACCATCTGGGGCCCGTGGAAAATTCTTTTGATGGGGCCCTATCAGTAAAAATCGTCACGTTGTACTCAGTTAAATTTTAATAAACTTCATGTTTTCGTGATTTTCAGCGTACTTAATTACACGTTGTATATGTCCCACTAATGGCCATAGGCCTCCTCTCGTAGGCGAGAGGGATTGGTCTGTAGTCCCCACGCTAGCCCAATGCGTATTGGAGACTTCACATCCATATCCATAGAACATAATATCTCAATGCATTCATCATCTAATATATTTGCCAGCTTTTCGGTGAAGGAACAATATCGTGAGGTCTGTAACTCAGGTGCAATGTAAAAACATATTTTTGAGCTCGCGGCCTCTTGGGCCGGGGCCCTCTTGGGTCGGGGGCCAGTGGCATTTTGCCAGCCCTGCCACCCTATTGTTATGCCACTGGTACCACGTATTGGTAGCCGCCTACACAATCGAAAAATACAATAGTGTTTTCAGGACCTAGATATTTTCGGTGCATCGGTCAAAACAATTAAAGAATTAAAAATGTAAAACAATTTCTCTTGCTAGAAATTGTTATTTGTGTTATTTCTCTGTAATACTTTGTTCATATATCTACTCAATTTGCTCAGGCCTCTTAGTGTATTGTATCTCAATGTAAAGTGTGCAATATTGGTGTGCAATATTAGTGTGCATGTTGTGTTCGCTCCTAGAAGGTCGTTCAGTCAACCATGACTTTGTAATCTTTAATTTTATATGTAACTGCTGTAACGACCAGTTTGCGAACCTAAATAAAAAAAAATATATCGATGCATTTATATCAAAATAAATAAATGAAGTACATTGAATTGAATTAATTACAATAAGTAATAATCTGTAACTTAAAAAACTTTACACGGACTTTGTTTTCCAAACATAGGCAAAATATTTATATTAAATAACCATTTGATTTCATTACTGAATCTTCACCACACACATCGTATGCAGTTCTGTAGATGTATTCAGAGCTAAATCCGTTTATCATATAAAATAAACACACAGCAATAAGGGTCAGTTCACACAGAGACGCGACGCAGTGCGTACGTATAAGTACGTAAATACGTAAAAGTGCGTTTAAAGATAGAGCTATACAAATAGAACTTTCTTTACTACACAAAAAGGTACAAGTTTCAATGAGAATTCCTCGACGGTGACTGACTGAAGAATTATGTAAAAGTATTGACTGTGACTAGAAATTATTAATTACTAATACTAGAACTCGACACTGGCAGAAATAAGTCCTAATTTGGATTTTGTTGCCAAACTTAAATTTAAGAAGAAGAAATAACTACCGTCACTTTCCATTTCTTTCATTTTCACGATTATAGCTGTCTCATTGATTTTTTATTAAATAGGTATTACAGTATCTTCATCGAGTGAAGCGCGCTTTAGGCATCATCAGTGTTATTGATCATGGGATGAAAAAAAAAAATGAGGATCTTTTGAAAATAATATTAATGATTCCACCCAGCATAAGTAGGTATATCTATTATTTAAAATAAATCTAATTAATTCATCAACCAATAAATACTTATGTAGTATAAAAAATGTATACGATATAGATTTTATATTCATGATTTTAGAATAAATTATTAAGATCAATGTTCTGTTCACTGGAACGTGTCGGAAAATGGGTGATGATTTCCTGCATCTGCGATAACTTCTGATGCGCAACTTGTCGCCGCCACAGCACCGGACATTCCGTGTTCTCACAAACGTGATACTGATTGTGTCCACTACACGATGAGCATATCTGTGGATAAGAAATCATCATTTACAACAGGTACTGTAGGGACTCATAGCGTTATCCCGGCAATATAAAGCGTTCGTCGTATGCGCCGCTAGCAGTCGTCACTAGAGGTGGGCGCCGACCAAATATTTGCCGGCGGCGGCGCGCCGGTAAAAACTGGTCGGCGCGGCGGCGCCACGCCGCGGCGCCGACCAGTTTTTAAAAAGAAATTGCGAATATTATATATTTTGCCCTCCCAAGGTGGGTTTCTCATCACTAAAAGTCTCATTTGTAGAATTCAGCAGTGTTTTTGATCCGGGTAGCGTACCTACCTAGTCCTTAAACTTACCGACAGGTACTCAACGAAGTTAGTTCACGTATATGCGCTGACATCCAGACAAAATGCACAAATTCAGATACATCTCACTGATACATAGCTTTAGTACCAACAGTGACCACCAACTTGTGAGAGGCACAATGGATATCAACTACAAACCTCAAACACGGGTCGAGTTGATGAAATCTATTCTACGACTTCGCAATCCCAAATTGTCATTGGATTCGAAGCGTTCTCAATAGAACTACAGAAACGACCACAGGCAAAATTGACGAAAAAACTGATAACGTGGTCAAAGTGGTGCGAGAAGTGGGAAGCATATACTTACTGCCGCAGCGGAACGGCATTAAGTCTAAGCTTCTACAGGAGACTGGAGCTATTGAGGAAGAGAAGCGAGTTGCCATTAGCGCAATATTCTTCAGATACGACAAAAATCGGATCCGATGCGCCAATACAAGTGCCATTATGGCTGCAATAGAGCAAAATCGGGGCTCGAAGGTCTTTGCCAGTTAGCTTGGGAGAAGCTATCAGAAGCAGCTTTGTAATAACAAAGCTCCGGGGGATGACGGCATAGCTGCATAACTCCTGACTTTTAGTAACTCCAATTTTGAAGGAGCTCGCAGAAATTTTCAATTCCGTCATTCAACATGGCATGACAATGGAGACAGGGCCAATTCTTCAATAAGGCGATTTAACTTTACTGAAGAATTTTATAGGGCAATATCACTCCAGAGCCGCTTCTACAGGAGAGAGTATATAAGCTGTTTT
>OX596253.1:12647667-12695853 GCA_951394255.1 Polyploca ridens
GATAATACAAATGATACTGGTGCTAAAAAAAATATTAAAAAAATACTTTATTTTTTTTAATAATAAAAATTAAAAAATTACAATTTTGAAAATCATGTAATAAGCTAAAGTGTAGACATAATACTCAACGGGAGTACAAGGGAGTAAAGGGGTGGGGCAATGGTGGCTTGCGCCTAGCTCTAGTCTGTGCATGTGCCTAGTAACAATACTTTGCAGTAATTTTATTTCAAATTGAATAAGGTATTTCTCAACATATTTACAGTATTTAATGGAATTAAGTAAATTTTTGGGGAATATACATTTTGTACTACCGCTCCTGGGTCGCTTGTCGCCGACCAAAACAACACCCTGTATACTTTAGTTAAGGTTTAAAAGAGAAAGCTTGATCTCTGCGACAGTTGTTTGAGTCATATGAAAATTAGCATAAGGTTTATCTGTGTCATCATAAAATATTGTAAAGCTATAAGGTTAATTTTCATATGACTTACAACTGTCGCAGAGATCAAGCTATCTTTTATAAAGCCATTATATTCATATATCATCTTTTAAACCAAAGTGCTTTATGTAAATTTCTCAGTGTTGCATTGAAACGCAATCGTACATTGTAGGCGCAAGGGCGCACGGTGTTGTTTTAATTGACATGCGGGGCGCGTCTTATGCAGTACTAATGCATTCGCTTGGCGATCGCGGGTATCCGGCTAGTAGGAGTCTGAGGCCTATTGCACATTAGGGTCAGATCACACCGAGACGCGACGCGACGCGGCTAGCTTAGGTAACAATACAATTAGAACTTTATTTACTATATTAAAAGGGGCATATTTCAGTGACAGAATTCGTGACAAGTGCCGCCGCTAGGCGTATTCCTATTCTCTCCCTGAAATGTGTACCTTTTTGTTTACTCTATAAAGTTTATATTTTCTATTGTTATTTTAAAGCTGACCCTTATAAAAAAATGTCTAGTGTTTTTGTAACTTACAAATATAAACATATCTGCGACTTCGAGTGTACATACCATTTAAACACATCGACACCAAGCAGCGACATACACCGGTGCAGCGGCGGCAGCAACACTCGCGCGGCGTAGTACGCTACGTGTGGTGTGAGCGAGAGGTCGCGCGTGAGTTCCCGCGGTGTGCGAGCGAGACGGACTAGCGCCGCGCCGGGCGGGCCCGCTGTCACTAGCCACGACACTCGCTCGCCGGCCCGGGGGGTTGCGCGCCTGTCGCGGTGGGAAATTCGTCTGGAAATAGGACGTCAGAATATTTATTAACAACAACTAAGGAAAAAATATTTCACTGTCAACATTTTAGTATCTCGACCAGAATGCATGACACAACTGATGAGTTGCTTCAGGGCTCTTATGTTACTCCGTAACCAAATCTATCGGATATTCGAAATAAAAAGTCTATGCGAAACCGTAACCGAACCTGTCGAATAATTTCGAATAGGGGTCTAACTGAGAGATGTCATGACAAGTTTTTGCCCGGCCGAGCCGCACTTCTGTGATTGTAGTAGGTACATAAATTCATATCGTTACCTTTTCCAATTCCTTAAACAACTAATATCCGTAACTGAATTTATCTGAAACTATCGGATATCCGAAATAATTTCATATCATGGAAACAGTATATTACTCTTATATCGGTATCCATATCTAGATCCGTTTACCATAATATCCCTGACTTGCTTCAAATATTAACGGCCATATCATCACTTACTATGGTGAGATTCTTATCAAACACACATGCTTAAAGTCGGTAAGATCTAATAGGCCCGTTTTTAAAGCACATATACATTAATGTATCAAAAAGAGACGAACATAGTGCGACAAGAAGAGATACCCTCTTGTCAAAACGGGCCTCTTTATAACTTTAGCAATATGACCATAAAATTGGCGTCGTAAAGTTTCGCCAAATAATTTTTAAACTTATATTAGTAATACTCACTTAGCGATCTCATTGGGCGGCGCTGTAGCACCGGGCCGGTACCCCGTAGCCCCGTGATACTCGCGAGTGAAGAACAGCTCGTGGTGAGCGAGTGAGCCGCGAGCCAACCGCGACAGAGTATCCCTCACTAGTCGCTTCACTCGGGATACGTCGCCGCTTTCAAACAACTCTATTAGAGAGCGTTGGAGAAGCTAAACGAATAGGAGAAGTTCGATGAGATCTTGATGCTTGTACCCCATACAGGTCGGTTAACTAAAGCTGGCACGTTCAACACATTTATACGTTGCACTTGTGTAGTGTCTGTGAATAAGCGCGCGGCGTGATGTCACACTACATGTGCATCATGAAGTCTGTCCGTCTCTCTCGCGCGAGTATGGAGACAGTAATTTTTTTGCTTTAGCTACTGCTCATAAATATGAAATAAATAAATATGAAATGGGAGCCAGCTTCTCTGGCGTCCCTAGCGGGGATTGAATCCACTAGCACCAACAAGGTGCGCTAGTGCCGGTGCTTGCGCTGCGTATTTTTACGTTAGTGTTCGTGTTAGTGCCGGCGTGCTGGGGTGCGTGTGGTGAGCGACTTTGACAGCTCCGGTACCATTCTGGACAAATGGTAGTGAGTGATCACGGTGCGACTCACATTTTCTCATGAGTACACACGGCTACAGATCAAGCTATACATTTCCAGTATAAGCTGACCTCCCATTATACGGAAATTCTATGCAATGCGAGATCAGCTTATACTGGAAATGTATAGCTTGATCTGTAGCCGTGTGTACCAGGGGCGAGTACTCTGGCGGCGTGACCTACCGCAGATGGTCCCAGACGCCTCGTAAGGGGTTGCCTGGTATAGTGTGCCGTCTTTTATGACCGATAGGTTGGTAGAGGTGGCCACTATAGAAAATCTCAGTAGACATATGGGGGTATGCTCATAAATATAGTGGTATTTTTGCATTCGACCATTAGAATTGACTGACTGATTGGAAGCAATAATGTACTAAACATACTGTATTGTGAAATTGCATATTTACATATTAGCACAGGTATTTATTATACTTAAAAGGAGACCCCAATGAACTATATTATTATTGTAGATGATAAGTTACCGAAAAAAATAAAAAAAATATATATTTGTGAGTACTGTGAAGGTGCCAGCTTTCAATAACTGACTGATAACGGATTCAAAAAATTCCGTGGCGAATTTCAGCAATTTTAAAAAAGCAATTGCGAAATATCGCCTCGGTAGTTTTTAAATCCATTTCCGATATCGAATCCGAGCGTTTTAAAATAGCCCTGCTGGGCATATTAACCGTCCGGTGTTACTGCTGTTCTTAAAAACGTCAATTTCAATTTAATGATAGGTTAAAGTATCTCTATCTTTGTTTATTGAATAGCTAAAAATATAAAATAAAAATAGAAAGTGACAACGAATCATTATACTTTAAATTTACAGTCTCTGAGTACGGTAGATAGCCAGCATTCTTCATAATCTTCGTCACTGATAATAACCGATGTTGAGTGTGCATGTGCCACTCTATCGCTCCAAACTAGGGCTAAAACTTGTCGTGAATGTGAAAAGCGACGTGGATTGTGAAGCCGCACTCCAACTCATCGTGAATGCGAAATTTTATTAGCCTGATTTTCTCTATTAAAATGAATACAATATCCCTTGCCTTAACTCCTGCAGGGCAGCCGTCTCTGCGTACAGTCTCGATTCCTTTAGCTTCGTAAACCGGCTTCTCTTGATCGGCACTTTCGTACATGAACCCCACGTAACGCTTCTTAGTTTGTAGGATACATGGTTGGTACACCTGTTGACATATAACAATAACTTTAGTTGTTTGTGAAACTGGGTTATTCAGATTGCTGCCAGAGGTTTCCAAACTTTTTACACCATATTCATACACCAAACTGTGTCAGTTTGTTTGTTACGCCTTCACGCCTCAACTACTCAACCGCGGGGGACGGCTAGTTTTTGATAATTTCAAAATAAATGTTATTGAACTGAATTATTACGGATTTGAAAGATGATGATGATTTGTTCGACGGTGGTAAGCACAGATAATCATCAATATGATGCAATAAAATCCTTCTAAGATTATAAACGAGAATGTTCATGAGGATAGATATTTCTTACTTTTTCACACAAAAACTACTTAACGTATTTGAATGAAAACACAGATAGAACATATTCTGGATTACAGTTTATGGTACTTTTATCTCGGGAAAACAATAGGTCCGTCGGTGACGCAGGTGAAACTAGTAACAAATATGATAAAGCATACTTTTTCCAGTTTGAGTGCGACAGGCGAGGGGTTGTCGGCGGTAACGGCGTCTGCGATCTGTTGTCCCACCGCGAACGCCTCCGCGCGACTCCCGCCCGACACCAACACGAACATCGAGTCCGTGTCGCCATATACCACCTGACGACACACATATTTTCATGTCGTCTTCATTCAATAAGGGTTTCCGTTACTGAGGCCAGTTGGCGCCACTACCGAGTGTCTTATCGCTAATAAAAAGTATTTTTTAGGCCGTCAGGGCCAATATAATTGATAATAACCAAATAAATAAAACATTGATTCCTCAGTATTGCGCAGTCCCGTTTTGTTCCGAAAAAGGAGAAAATTCATCGTCCATTGAAAGACAAAACTCGCCTAAAACCAGTGGTCTTCGATTCGCGGTATGTCTTCCATAACTAATCAGGAATGGCACACTTCTACAACAGTCATGAATAATTAGTGACCATTCGCTCGCAAACAGTAAACTATCTAGACCCACGCTACATAAGAACCTCTAGCAGATAATTCCAGCACGTTAGCCCCCATGAATATACAATAATATACACGGTAAATGAAGGGCAAAATAACTCATTAATACAAATAGCTTTTACTATGGAATCAAATCAGAGATGGTGATAAACTATGAAACATACAAGCATACAACATTTTTAATATAGTATTCTTGTGAAATCAGCTAGCTACGAAAAAAAAAAAATATGGCTCGGAATTGCAATGAGTGTAGGTACAATAAGTTACCTTAGCATTCCAGTGCTTGTTGTCCCTGACTAGCTTGATAGCCCGCTCGAGCGTCTCCCGGCCCTTGGCGACGACGCTGTCCCCCACCTCGACGCACGGCATGCGACCGCTGAAGTTAGCCGCCGTGTAACCGTATGTTACATTTGCTATTAATTTTAAACCTATAATGATACAATTTAAATTGTAAAAAGATTCTGTAAAAAAGTTGGTCAATGTGGCTGTATACAAAGAGAATTAAAACTAATGTCATACACGAAGGTTGCAAATTCAGTAACTTTAATCTTGACTTGAATTTTCAAAATCAAAAAGTAATTTATTTTGTTTAGGCACTTATGAATGTTGTTTACGTATACGACTAAGTCGGTAAACAAGCATACGGCCCGCCTGATGGTAAACGATTACCGTAGCCATATGGACGCTTGCAACAAACGAAGCATCGCTCACGCATAACCGACCCTTCTCCCCTCCCCATTGAGCTCTGGCAACCTTACACAATCACGCGCAGGAACACAACTTTACAGAACATAAACTTATTTGGCTGCGGTATTTTGTAACTTGGAGGTACTTCCCCAGTCGAGGTGCTCTTTGAACGAATAAATACTAAGCTCTACCTCTCTCAGTTACTTATGAATGTTCAAATTCAAAAGAAGACTCCGGCAAGAAACTCTGGTTGATGTTCTAAAATACGGATCTAAGAAAAGAATATCGGGAAGACTAACCTAATTGCCTAGAATGCATGGCTTTCTTCACAGATTCATCAGTCTGTTGTTTCATGCTCTTCTTCACAGCTTGTCTAGCAGCGAGTATCCTGCGCAGTAAAGCTGGGAGTACACCGCGACGCACGGACGGCTTCACGAACCCTACCCCTACGGGAGACCAGTGTACCAAGCCATTTTTTACCAAAGTTTCTAGTTTCGCCTTTGATATTCTTAGTCGCCATGCACCGAATTCATATGCTGCATCTCTGAAAAAAAAAAACATTATCTGTAGCTACATATCTTAACTGCTGTGGTAAGGACTACGTTTTCAGGTGATAAATGAATGCATATTATGATCATTTAGTAACTTACCCACTTATGTTTTGCACTCTACCAATACATGTTGAGAAACAATAGTTGTATGCTATCATCATTGATGGGTACAAACTCTGGAAGTCCAGAACTATAACCGGGTCGGAGTAAAAACGAGATTCTGTGGGGAACAATAGAATAATTGAATCTGTATGTACTAACAATGTGCAATTCCCACAAAAAATGTATAAGTATTTTATGATGGGACAAGTATTCACCGATTTTGGGCATCAGATGGCAAAGAAATTTACAAAATCAAAATATAATATATGTCCTTGTCATAATGCTCAGGTTTCAAAGAAGCTCTTTTTAAAACATTATTTACCTCAGATAACTTGACCTCTAAAAGGTTGATATATCAAACAAAAAATACCTGGTTCAAAAATAAGTGGTAGACATTCAGGCGCTTTCATAGCAGCTCTTTGCTTGACAGTTGGCGATAGAGCAATAAGGTTGAGCGGTCTGGCTGCCCGCAACATTAGTGACTCGACGCGGAATTGGGAACCCCTGGAGAGCACTTCCCACCACTGCAGTCCGAATAACCTCGCTAATTCTGATGTGCGATCTGGGTTAATGGCAAATGTTTAATATAACATATTATCTAGCACAATTTATCTACTCTCTTTAAATAATAGGGATTTGACACATATTGTTCAAAACAATATGGATCCAATGAAGATTAATGAATGGCAGGCAGGTATTACCAAGATGTCACGAGCGAAAAAAACACAAGATCTCATGATTATGGCCGGCAACATTAGTAAATCATCATCCAGACTACTTACTGATAATATCAAGTTTCTCCAACATCCTCACAGTTCCAGAGAGCCTCGTCAAATAATATTCTACCGGTATCCACCTCAGAATCCTCGACTCATCGCTCCACCAGTCGGCCAACTGACTAAAACTGTACTTTGGCACTCTCTCCTTCAAAATTTCATACATACAGTTCTCAAAACTGTAACTGGATAAGGCCAATTCGTGTCGGAACAAACGCCAAACGTTGAACATAGCTCTCCCAATAATTCTGCCCTCGAACTCATTCTGTTCGCTTCTAAATCGTTTCTGTCGGTACTTCTCCGTTATCCTAGATATTTCCTTCACCATTTCCAAACCCAATATTTGTGATCTTTCTAAAATATAACCCCAAGAATTCATTTCTATTTCGTAACTGCATATTATGTCTGGATCGTGTTTATTGACTAATTCAATAACTTTTTCTATAATCTCGTTTTCGCTATTAACGTACGTTATTTTCTCATTGAAGACACATCTGTCTAGATATTTTGGTGGCGTTGTATTATCGACGACTAATATTTCAGTCACAGTTTTAGATAAGAAATGATCTGGGGGGCAATCGTTGGTTACTTTTATAAATATCGCTTGTATAGTATCAATAGTTGGATCTGGATGTAGCTCTCCCCTTACTGTTGTGTGTACTTCAGACAGCATTAACGTGAGGAAATTCATCTAAATCAAAAAATTTAGTTAATTTCAAGAATTGTGGTTCCTTTAAATAATGTGTATTTACTTTACTTACATCAACAACAGGTGCTTCAATAGTAGTATTCACTTTTTGGTTCTCACTATTGCAACCAAAACAGAGAAACGATCCATCTGATTGCATCGTTACTTGAAGTGAATGATTTAAATCTGATTTATCCTGAACATAAAGAAAACACATGACTAAATCATTAAAATAATCACTTTACAAACTTAACGTAATATTACTTACCTTATCATTACTTTCCAAACTAACAGTATTATTCATTTCATCATGAAGACCTAAAGCTTGGGAATTATCTAATTCATCCATATTTTTACTTATATCCTTATGATCTACTTTATGTTCTTTAACGTTAGCAAGTTGCTGTCTTTGCTCCAACCACCGTTTAACTTCGTTGCAAGTCGGAGGTCTTCTCACTGGTTCCAGGACGTATTTTTTATTTCCGGCTAATAAACTTTTTAAAACATCAGGTTTTGCTGTCTCTGGCGACATGTCATTACTTTGTAAAAATAATAATTGTCGCCATTCCTCTAAGCTAGTAGTATCTAATACTCTATCGAATGGTTTCTGATCTCTTGACAATTTGCTATTTACTTTCAGCAGCATTTGTCCGATTTCTACTTTATCACCGACATCATTGTAATTAGAGTAATATGGTTCTCTATTTTTTACTTTAGGAATTTTATACTGCTCAAGATTAGACTCTACATATTTTCTAGAAGGAGCCCTTATTTTAGGCGTTAGTATTATTGTATTGGATTTTATTGCATTAGTTATTTTAGAGTTATTAACTTGTGATGTATTAATGCCTTTAGTAGGATCACTATAACTTAGATTTTCAGTTTCATTACTACTTTCTATTTTAACTGCGCTGACATGATTTTTTACTGGTATATCATGTTTATCATCCAATGACAGATCAAATAATTTTGATGTGTTATAAAAGCTCATTATACCTAACTTATTATCATCTGGTGATGAATCAGGCTCATTGATAGAATTATCAAAAATGTGACGGTTTATTTCTATGGGGCTTATACCAATATTTGAAGGACCTGCCACTGGTTCAAACTTTTTCTGTAAATCATAAGTTTCAGCTGCACCATGCTGTAAATTTTCATGATGAAGTGTTACCTTATTAACTAGGTCCGTAATGGAATTATTATCTATTTTATGATCAGGTTGAGGTTTATTTATAACCTTACTTGCATTATCAAATCTTGAATTTACTAAAATACTAACAGGTTCCGTTTTTATAACTCTCTTTAAATGTATACTTGAAATATCGTTTATCGTTTCTCTGGAAGCATTAATTTCATCAGTATCGTCCAATGCTGCTTTATCTTCTAAATCTTTTTGATTTTGACTATTAACAGTATCCTTTTTCTGAGTTTTTGGTCTCGACAGCCCAAGCTTAAACGATCTCATTTTTCTTTTCCTTACTTTTTTCACATCTGGAATCAAGATAAAGAATACTGCTAATAGTTCTTTAACAATGTGTTCAAAAAATGGGGGTCTATACTTACGATCATCATCACATGTCCCATCCAACTGTGGTATGCTGGCTCCATCCCAAAAAGAATCATTCCAAGATGGTGAACCCTCATTTTCACTGTCTTTACTGCCAATATTTAAAATACAATAATATGAGGCGAATTTATTCAACTAATTACAACAGTGCGTAGTGCGGGAAGGGCGTGGTGACACAACACGAGCGGTCAGTTTGGTGCAGCATTTGGTGATTTAACGTCAACCGTCAAGCCTTCCGCATCTTACAGCTAGAACGGTTGAAAAAAAACAGTAATCCTTAATACATACCAATCACTTGGGTCTAATAATATTGTCTTTTCATCAAATATCCGTGAATATTCAGCATCATCTGCTTCAACATCCTCTTCACCATCAATGTTTGCTGGTGTACACATTATACTATCTTCTTCTACTGGTTTTTCATCCATATCTTGCAGCATATCAACTAGTTCTAAATCATCATTATTTACTGGAAGAAAATGATAAAACAAACATAAAATGCATCAGGGATTAATGGTCCAAACCAAGATAAAAATACTCACACAAAACTTGACTATAATGTAGTGTAAGACTGCTATTTAGTGCTAAATTTTCATCAACAATTGTGTCATCAGCATCTTCAACCAGTGTCTCATCCAAGTCCTTATTCAAACTTATACTCATACTGGCACCTAGAGTATTTTCAGGTAGATGCACACTAACATCAAATGCTTTAAATAATTGTGATCCTTCTTTACTCTCAGCTGGGTATTGTGCTTCATCGAGCTTCCTGACTATTTGCTCTATGTTTACAGGCTTATCAATCAAGTTTGACATTTTTAGTAAAAATATTTGCTCAAATTTATAATGAGACTCCGTCTCCTGAGATGTCAGTCGACCTTGTGACAATGATTTGTGAGCTATTGACATATTGAGTTGCTTTCTTCTTTCCATTTCTTGTTGCCACACTTCTTCTAAGCCTGGGTTTTCAATACCATCACCTCTACCAATTCTCTGGCGATTAATAATATGAGATGCTAGACAATCTGCTTCATAGAAGCAAGCACTTTCAGGTTTGAGGCTAAGTTCATTTGAATTCTGTAAGGGTTCATTGCTGTCTTGGGATAGTCCTGACTTACGAAACCTTACATTTTCTAAGTCAATGTTACTCATGCCAAACAGGTTGAAATCAATGAAAAATTGTAATGTAAAATTGAGATGAGATTCGTGAGGTTGGAATGCTTGGCCCAAAATAGCGCCATTGCTGCAGAGTTCAACAGCTTGTTTTAGTAAGCCTGGACTATACAAAAATACTTTTAAGTACAAGTGCTCTTTGTCATGAAATCCGTAGTAAGGCCTGAAAATTATATTTAAATATTCAATTAATTTTATTCCAGAAAACTTGTTCCATATACTCTTTAGTTATTCATATAATAATATTATTATGTTAGTACAATTCAATTCATACAATGCAATTCAAGTTACAATTTATAATAAGTAAGTAGATTAAGTCATATTATTTGGCATAGCATTTGCGGTAAATACTTACAATCCTTTGACTAATGTGATTTTGTAGACATGTTGATTAGCTGATGTTGCTTGTTTTAGTGCTATATTTAATGCTTTATCTAAACTTGCTGCTATCTGCAATAAAAATATTACAAAGTATGTTGAGTAGTGAAAAATTTAATATTAATTTTGGCTTCTAAATAATTTTGTAAATCAATGAAAAACCTTTTTTAATCAAAATGGATTAGTAAGATCAAGTGACAAAGGATATGACAGTGGTAAAAGTATAAATTTAAATTCTCAAGGGCTACAACCACAACATAATCCCTTTTTCTTTAAGTGGACACATGTTACACATACAAATAGGCTGATGGCTCTCAACTGGAGCTTGACACCCTTATTTACTAATATTATATAGAAATAGCTGCTCGGCGTGACTTCATTTGCATGGTGACCTACCCTACCCTGCCCTGCCCTACCCTACCCTACGTTTAAACTTTCCCTGGAGTTCCACAAATATTTCAAAACCAAAATTAGCCAAATCGGTCCAGCCGTTCTTGAGTTTTAGTGAGACTAATGAAGAGCAATTCATTTTTATACAGGGTGTATTTCGCATGGTAACGCAAACTTCGCGAAAAGGCTACACCTAATGCCACTAATCAAATTGTGAAAGGCATTCACCTCGCTAATGATCGGTTATAGAAATTGTCATTTTCGAGCGCGCAATGTATCGTGAACACCGCGATTTAAACTCGCGATAACGTTGTGCCTACGTAGTATGTCGCTGACTGCAGGCGAATATCGCCATAAGACACCGTTTCTAGTTTTATTTACATTACTACTTTTAGTGAAAGTAATGAATTAATAACTTATTTATTTGAAATCTCTTTGGGTTAGGTAAGAATAACGATTATGAACAGTCTAAAGTAAAAAAAACTCATTTTTTTTTTTTAAAAATTTGGGAAAACCGACGAAAAATTCCAACATGGGGGGGTCCAGAATCATGTCCTGGACCCATGGTATCCGTTTGTGCGGCGATGTCCCTTACACCCTGTATACATATATAGATAACTACTTAGATAAGATTTCTGCAGGGTTGGCAACGCACAAATGATACTCCTGGTGTTGCAAGCGGCTATAGGCTACGGTAACCACTTACCATCAGGCGGTCCATATGCTTCTTTTGCTAAAAAAGATAATCTAGTAGTAAAAAACACATACTTGATATAGAAACTGAGGCTCTGGATTTGGTGTTGGACAGGGTATATAAAAATATGGAAACACCCCATGAATGTGAAGGCAAGCCTTGCGCCCATCAGGAGTGGGACCAAATATTCTGAGAACTGGAACCTATGAAAAATTTAAATAATATAATCCTGGGATATCTCTTCACACATCAATCAATGCTTCAAGTAGGTATTTATTTTGTATCTAACTGTATGTTGGTAACCAAAACTTTTACCTGTTTTATATCTGAACCTCTGAAGTCTGAATAAATTACATCTACCCCTGGTATCGGCTTAGTTAAATAATGATCACAAACCACAATTCGAACGGAAAAGTCTGGTAAAACATCTGAAACTAAAGATTTTAACGAATAATTAACCTATTTTTTTTACATCCTTGCCTATTTCTCTTTATTTTCCAACTCATACATAAAAAAACGTTACATACGATTTGGTGCACTCATTATTTATATTAGTAAACTGGTATATAATATATATATTTTTTATGCATAATTGCGAGGTTTATCTCAATTCAATTCTTATTTATGGCTTTTGCGGGAGGTTTATCTCCCATAAATATCAAACCACTTCAAACTTTCGCAACTTTTTCTGTCTCGTTTTGAAGTTTTTTTTTTGACAGCTGATTGTAGAGATTCTAATAACTAGCCATAAAACGGCTATTCATAAAATAGCCACGGCTATGTTATCTGTCAACACATTATTAGCTATTGGCTACTGGATGGCTACTGGCTAGCTAGAAAGAAGGAGGAGTTTTCTTATGATACCTCTATGCTGAAAATACCTGTCTAACTGTTGATAATTCGAACCAATTTGAAGCTTAAGTGCACGATTTGACAGGTATTTTGACCATAGAGGTATCATAAGAAATCCGCCTCATTACGAGATGTTTACGTAGATTCTAGTATGTATGTATTATGTATGTCTAGTATATATGTCTAATATTATTAAAGGATTATGTTGTTTAATTGATGATAATAATAACACACACATACCCCACCCTATTTCCCCGACACACTCATTACACCACACCACTCATACATGCCACACATTAATTTCCCCACACACACACTTCACAACCACACACTTATACACACATGTTTAAGCACACACACGCACATATTTTTAGCTACAAATATAGTTAAATTAAATTAAATTATAATTTTCATTAATATTGTCACTAACTTCAACTTTAAAATAGAATTATGTACCTTTTTTGTAAACGTTTGTTTCCATTTAGGATAAATGAATATGATATATTTGTTATGGAAGAGCGGGGTCTCCTGATACAGGTTTATATAACTTACTAGGCGGCCCCAACCTTGCTTTTGTAATGATGATATTGATTTTGAAATAAAAAAAATATTATTATTATATTATTCTCTGTGTATTGAGGATCTCGTGAGAGTATAAATCGACGGTCCCTACGTACAAACAGACATGCCCCATACATGATGTATGGGACATGGATGCTGGGGCTAGATGCAAACGGCCCAGAACCGTTCGAAGTGGAAATCAATGGGGGAGGCCTATGTTCAGCAGTGGACATCCATGGGCTGATATGATGGCAGAAATAGGTCCCAATTTGGATTTGGTTGCCAAACATAAAAATAAGAAGAAGAAGAATGGATTTTGGATGTAAGGAGATTGTTCTCTAACTCTTCTATATTGAGGGAATCTATTAAGGCTACTAAACAAATATGCAAAACTTCATGGGTGTATCGATGTATGTTTGTATGTATGATTGTCCAAGCATATCTCCAAATCAATTTATCGGATTGTGACCATTTTTTATTGGCTTACATATACTTCAACTTAGGGAAGAAAGCAAGTTTCATCGAAATCGGTTCAGTCGTTTTCAAGATATGGAATAATACGCGTGACAGCCTGGCTTATTGATATGAGCTACGAGTGTGATGTCAAAGGGAAAACATATCAAACCCTTGGTCAAATTCTAATTACATGTAAGAAATACTCGAAATTACGAAATAAAACTTTTTGAAGTCGGCGAAATATTTTCAAATCCTAATAAGGCACTCACAAACGTTACAAATTGATTCTACCAACGGTTAATAATACACGAACTGAGAAGACTTCCAACCAGAAACTCATTCTATCTTATACAATAAATTTGTACCTAAAAAGTTGTTCAGTTCAAACATTTGACATATTTAATGTTTCACTGAACAACTTTTCAGGTAAAGAGGATAATTATGCCTATCTACTAGTGAACTACTAAGTACCTCAATAACATTGAGCTATTATAACTATAGAGAAGACGCCACACATCACAGCTATGTTCCGTTCAAGTGAGGCCATCCGGCCACACTTGTTGTTGTAGAACTAAAAACAAAACCCATAAGCGCCGTGAAAAATCTTGGTGTTTGCGAGAAAAATACTCCTAAAAGCATTCTGATAGCGCTACGTGTTTCTACTGTCTGCTTACGACTAATTATTATTTCACGCTAAAGAGAACTTTAGTTGACTCGAAAAAAAAAGACATAACCTTTGCTTATGATAGCTTCTCTATACGTAGTAATAATAGCTCAATGCTAAATAATTTGCAGAGCCACCCATTGCATATGCTAGAAGGATTTCTATGTCAGAAATAAGTTTTGATAATGAGGAAAATTTGCTCACTTCTTCACCACATCTTTCATTGTCTCATTTGAAGGTTCACGAGCAGTCTTAGACCGGCCGCATACTATAAGAAATTTTCTGTCAGAAATTTTCGGACGCCCGCTTGCTCATACATTTTTGGACGTCAGACATGTCAGAATTTTCGGATAGTATGCGGGGTCTAGAACAAAATGTATGGGGAAAGTGCCTTCCGGCGGGCGTCCGAAAACTGACAGAAAATTTCGTATAGTATGCGGCCGGCCTTATAGAGGAAAATCAGGATGAACAAAGTGACAATATTGTCGCGACTCGGGTCGCGAAAACGTACCGATTAATCGGTTGTAAATGTAGAAACATAAGTACGAATGAATAATCCGAGACTGACAACACTTTGTCGTTCGTTGCCATTTTGTTAGTTTTAAAGTGAGTGAAAGAAGCCGTTACGAGGGGGGACAGGAGAAATTGCCGTAAGTGCTTCAATTCCATTGAATTATTACACAATTCAATGTTCAATTCCTTATTAAAGATAAAACTTGTTTGAATTATGGATTGTGATGTTAAGTGTCGATTGATTGAGATAGGACTTTGGTGAAAATATGCTAAGATTCCTCAGATAATTTAAGATGACATGTGAGGGACAAAGAAGGGTTTCTCGTGGTTGGTTTTATTGTTAAGTGTTGTTTGCCTATACTGATACTACCGTTGAATGAGATGATAACGCGAAGCCTATGAGATAAATATAGATAGGATGTTAGAACAGTTAGATGAGACTTAGCAGATTTGTAGGGAGCTCCCATAATGTAATATAAGAATGTTAGGAGCTGCCCCCACTAAGGGGATGTTAGGAGCCACCCCGAGGGGTGTAGGGAGGGTTCAACCTGGTTTAGGATCTGTTCGAACCGGCAGACAAGGTTGTACCCCCGGAGGGACTGTTAGGTAGGTGGGATCAACCTGTTATAGGATCTGACTGAGCTGGCAGACAAGGTGGTACCCCATAGGAACAGGGGGTTCAACCTGTTGTAGGATCTGACTGAGCCGGCAGACAAGGTGATACCCCGTAGGGAACATAGGGGGTCCAACTTGCTTTAGGATCTGACCGAGCAAGGCAGACAAGGTTGTGCCCTCGTAGGGAACTAATGGTCGAACCGATGTGGTCGATTATGGTCAAGTCTAGATCTAGCGCGGTCTGTCTCCCAAGTGGATATTAGGTAGGGCGTAACCCAGCTTCGGGGAGTCTGGATCGATCTAGCACAGGCTGGTATGGTATTTGTGAACTTTGAGCACCCCAATGGGTGAGACTAGATCGATCTAGCATATGACAGTGGTCATACAATGATGATGGCAAAGGCCATATTTGATGCTATTGTGTTTACAATAGGATAGGATGCTATTGTGTTTACAATAGAATAGGGTGCTATGGTGTTTACAATGGGATAGGATCCTACTATGGATAATTCCCCTCAGAGCTATTGTGTTGACAATAGTCTGGGATCCTACTATGGATAATCACCCGCAGAGCTGTTGTGTTGACAATGGTCTGAGATCCTACTATGGATAATCACCCGCAGAGCTGTTGTGTTGACAATGGTCTGAGATCCTACTATGGATAATTCTCCACAATGCAGTATTGAGTAAAGAAAGTATTGAGTAGAGGCAATAAACTGTCGTTTAGAGTATTCATGTAGAGGCTAGTATCAGTAATAACTATATGCAGCATTTGATAGTGAGACTTGATTGAAATGGGTAGGAAATACTTACGGGTAGGGTCTGGAGGATGTCTGACGTCATCCCGACCCGTGTGGCGCTGGGCGGATGCTGTGTCACATGTGACACAGTGTCTGCCCAGCTTACCTTATACTTACAGATGTCCTCACTAGTAGAGAAGCGAAGCAGACGATATTTGAGTTTGTAATCAGCCAGGGACAGTAAACTAAGAACGACGGGTCTGCACACTTATTCTGAGGGTGAGTGAATTCTTGGTCAGTTGTACTCTCGGTTAATACTAATTTTTAATTTATTCGCGGTGTGCCTGTTGTTGTGCCCCGTGCGATGCGGCCTATCATTTGGTAGGTTGTATTCGTATGTGTGTGCTTCACCGGGCTAAATATATTCCCCATATGATTATATCTATATAGTCATATATATGCATATATACACAGCGCATCCTCAATGATGCTGTGCGATGAGATAGTATATGCATTTCGCGACAAATATAAACCCCTCCCCTGACTGTGGCCTAAATACTCCTTTTAGTATACAAAAATATAAACGTTGTAAACATGCAATCAACTTCTTTTCTGGCACTTTAGAACAGTTTTATACATTGTTGATATTAAAGACAAAGTTTTTTTTGTAGATATAGCTATGTTATACAGGATATCAGTAAAAAAACGATGATATAAACAACTAATCCTCAAGCGTGACTTCCACAACAAAACAAACAACGCATCGGGAAACAAATATCCACTCATACCAGTGATGCCGGCTCTAATTACTAATTTCGGACGAAAAAAATAGAGAGTTACCAAAAAGCAACGAAAATTAAGTTTTGCTCCTCTGAAATTTGGTTTCATTTAATCATGTTCATGGTTGACATTAATATCAATCAATACTTCATAAAAGAAATATATTTTTATTTTGTTGATTTGAAATTAAAAAGGATGGAAACCTTCCGTTTTTGGCCTATGTGGCCACACTAATATTATGTGACAGCATATTTTAATTTGACACTTTTATTTGTAGTGAACAGCGCCACCTAGTTATTTTTCAGCAACTCCTTATATGCCTAGAAGAAAACTTCTCATTAGAATTATTTCATACTAGTGTATTTTGAAATCGTTTTTTTCGATCACTTTGATTGGACCATTTGGTTGGATCCACGGTATACCAAATCGCTTTGTGGAGTCATGGTTTTTAATACTGGCAACCCTTAAGCTGACATTTTATCATTCATTGATTCCTTGGCGGGAAATTGAAAAAAGCGCACGCGGAAAAATTTGAAATTACATTTTGTAATTTTTTTTTTATTGTGTAAAAGAATAAATTCACTTTTAATTAATACCAAAAAAATAAAATGGATGGGAATGAGGGGGGCGGGGACAACCCGCCCAACTCCTCCAAGCGGCTTCGGACTGATGAAGTGAATGATGATAGCGGTGGCGGTGAGCGTTCTGATGTACTTTATGTGCCTTATTTTAAACCTAATTATAAAAGACAGTATCCAGAAAACTCAAATAAAACAGAGTTTAAAGTTTTTGTTGAGCATATCAACCACAAAGAGAGATTGGGCAACAAAAGTCCTATATATCTCAATCATATTTTCACGACGGATGTTAAAGGTGTGATGGCAATACAGCGATTGAATGCAAATAAAATAGCAGTAATGTTCAAACAATATAATACAGCAAACAACTTTCTAAATAACACTGCATTCTTAGAAAAGTACAACGTAAAGGCTTACATACCGGCTACCCAAATAGAAAAAACTGGCATCATAAGATTTGTCCCAGCAAATATCTCAAATAAGGACTTATACACTAAGTTGAGTTCCATTTACGAAATTATCTGTATACGACGATTCACAAAAAAAGTAGGACGGGACAGAGTTCCTCTGCAAACAGTCAGTATCACTTTCTTATCCAATATCTTACCTGACAATGTACAATATGATCTATTCTCATACAGGGTATTTGAATATATCCCACCGCTGCAACAATGTTACAAATGTATGAAATTTAATCACTCGGCTAAAATATGTAATGGCAAACAGAAGTGTTCGATCTGCTCTGGTGAACACTTTTACAAAGATTGTGATAAACCTAAAGAGATATGTTGCGCTAATTGCCAAGGCCCACACCTAGCAATAGCAAGAGAATGTCCCATTAAATTAAGAAAAATAGAAGAAAAGAAAAGTAAAATAACATACGCGAGTATCGCACAAACAAAGTCGATCGAATACCCTGCATTGCCATTGTCTAAGAGTCAACTTGTAAATCCCCCTGTAAATAATGTAAATATTCCAGTAAATACTGAAAAGAAAAATGTTAAAAAAAATGTTAATAACAAGCCTGCTGCACAGGCGCTGAACCCACAAGATCACCCTATGGACTTCATTGCCCAGGTTATAGCTAATAAAGAAGTACGAGCGGCCCTAGTAAAAACATTGGTAGAGATTGGTAATAAGTCTGATCCCACCCCAATTACTTCATTATTCATTGAAGAAATATTAGTTAAAAATTTATCCCCATAATGGATTTAAGTCCCCCTAAAACGTCCCAATTACGGATTGCGCAGTTTAACATCCAAAGTGCCAATAGTAAAAAGCCCTTATTAACTAAGTTTATGCTAGAACAAAATATTGATGTATGCTTGCTTAATGAAACTTGGTTTAAAGACCATCACAATTTTAGAATCCCCGGTTATAATCTCCATTCCAGAACATCTAAGAATCCTCACAATGGTGTAGCAATATTAATTAAACCAGAGACTAAATATAATATTTTAAACACAACATTCTATGAGGACATTCAAACTATAGCTATGTCAATATCTACCGAGCGTGGCAGTGTGACTATACTCTGCGTATATTGTCCTCCTTCCAGTGGGCACATAAGATTGCATAGACTGCGCAATATAATTCGAGACCTACCTAAACCTATTTTTATAAGTGGTGATTTTAATGCTCACCATATTGCATTTGGTTGCCTATCTACTAAGGGCCGCGGACAAGATTTATATGATGTTATAGATGAGTGTGATTTGTGCATCTTAAATGATGGCAGTTTCACTACAGTGAACCGTCCTAGAACCAACGCTTCAGCCATTGACGTCACCTTTGCTAGCGCATGCTTAGCACCGTTATGCGAGTGGTCTGTGCATGATGATTGTATGGGAAGTTACCATTATCCAACTATAACCGAAATATCCCTAGCCATACAAAAATACCAAATTAACCCTCCCATTGATAAATTTTTGTACAAAAGAGCTGATTGGCGCCAATATAATGAACTTTCAAAAAATGCGTTTGGCGATTTTACAATTAATCAAGTAGACCCACTCTCTTCCTATACCGATTTTTGTATACGTCTTGAGTCCCTTATGCAAATAGTTGTTCCAAAGTTCACTAAGTCTGCCCACTTTGCTAGCAGACCTCCAGCACCTTGGTGGAATGAGGTTTGCGAACAAAGTGTAATAGCATCCTATAATGCTTTGAAACTGTACAGAAATGATTCTACAATAGATAACTATATAAATTATAAGAGACTTGATGCATTAAAAAAGAGAACCATTTCTGAGCAGAAGTCAACTGGATGGAATGATTTGTGCAATACTTTTAATAGAACTACCCCTATAAGCAAAATATGGAACATGATTAAGATTTTTAAGGGTGTTAAGTCTAGCATTAGATCCCATAAAGATGAGTTCATACCTACCTTTTTAGATAAACTGTCTGATAATAGTGGTTTAAAAGAGACTAGTAACTTAATCAACTATTTTAACAGTAACAATAATAATAGCAATTCAAAATTTTTATTGGAACCATTTACATGGAATGAATTTACATCAAGTCTACAATCTAGGCGTAACTCAAGTCCAGGTCTAGATAACTTTCCATATATTGTAATTAAAGAACTCCATACATCTGTTCAGCACCTCTTTCTTGACATTCTTAATGCTTTATGGCTCAAACAAATTATCCCTGAATCATGGAAAACACAGTGTGTTATCCCCATACTGAAGCCTGATAAATCTCCAGAACAGTCCAGTTCGTATCGTCCTATATCTTTGTCCTCATGTCTCGGTAAACTATTCGAAAATATGATTAAAGTCCGTCTGGACTGGTTTGTAGAGGCTAATGGTATCATCCCACATGTGCAGTATGGTTTCCGTCGTGGGCGTAGTTGCGCTGACAGCTTCATGTCACTCATCTCAGACCTGAAACGTGCAAATAATTTAAAATCACACACTGTTTGTGTATTTTTAGATGTCCAAGGAGCTTTTGATAATGTCGACCCAGGTATCTTGGTCAACATTATGTCTAATGTGGGTATACCTGGTCTACTATGTCAGTGGATCTATAATTATTTAAATGATAGAACCTTATATGTTAAGTATAATAACATCTTACATGGTCCTAGAAGTGCATCGAAAGGCACAATGCAAGGCGCCACTCTTTCACCATTACTATATAATTTGTACACATGTGAAATATGTAAATTTGTAAATACTAGTGAAGTAAATATTTTGCAATTCGCAGATGACATTGTTTTGTATAGTAGCAGTCAGAACTTGCAAGTTGCTATAGATAATATGAATAGAGCATTAAATCAGTTGAGTCTATACTATAATGATAGATTACGTTTAAAGATCAATGCTACAAAAAGCAGTTTAATGATTTTTGGTGATGATGATCCATCTAGTGTTATTTCGTATTGTGGAGAATCTATAAACAGAGTACATTCAAAGAAATTCTTAGGAATCATCATAGACCAAAAACTGACTTTCGAAGAACATGTTCGGTATATTTCTAAAAATGCTTTAAGAGCTATTAACATAATAAGATGTCTGGCTGGAGTGTCATGGGGTGCTGACCCCAAAATATTGTCTATTCTATATAAAGCTATTGTGAGAAGTCATTTTGACTATAGTTCTTTGGCATATATGAATAGCTACCATGCCAAAAAATTAGATATCCTGCAGAATAAATCTCTGAGAATAATATCGGGTGCAATGTGCTCAACTCCCATAAGGGCCATGGAAGTAGAGACTAAAATTATGCCACTGATCTTGAGACGTCTCCTACTTGCCGAACGGTATTGCCTTAAACTACTGTACTCTGATAACATGCAAATTATTAACAAGATTATACCTTGTAGAATCAATGTGTCAGGTCCTTTAGCAACTGGTGAGAGCCTCCTTATTGGTAACTCCCCAATGTTGTATCACATTTTTCTGGAAATTGAAAACAACAGCTATAAACTCAAAAAACAGTGCCCTTGGCCCTGCTATTCTTCCCAGTTCAAAAGCATAATGCACCCAATTACAGTAATAGATTCAATTACAAATAATTCAGAGATGTTGCAATTTTTATCAGAAAATAATTACTACACTTTATATACAGATGGTAGTAAGGGTAAGGATTATGTGCGCTGTGCTGTGTATGATCCTCAAAAAAATTCTTCTCAGAGTTTTCTTTTGCAGAATGTTTGTACAATATTCACCGCAGAAGCCTATGCAGTATATCAGGCTCTTCTGCAAATTGGAAATGTAGATAATTGTAAATATTTTCTAATTGTAACAGATTCTTTAAGTTTTATAAGAGGATTGAGCTATTTAAAGATTCACTTTAAAACTAATTTCATTCTGTACATAATTAAAGAATTGTTATACAAATATTATCATACAGGGAAACTAATTTCATTTATGTGGGTACCCTCTCATAGAGGAATCACTGGAAATGAAATGGCCGACAAAGCCGCTTACGGAGGAGTAAATGCACTCGATGTCTCCGATACTATGTATGTACCTATGACTGATTATTTGAGTAATGTAAGGCTAGCTATAAGTATGTTATGGGAGCAAATGTGGAAGAAAGACCAAGAAACGAAAGGACGGTGGTACGGTAGCATTCAAGAAAACTTACCAGTAAAGCCATGGTATGATAGCCTGCAAAGAGCCAGTCGTGATTTTATTACCACCATAAACCGACTACGTTATGGACATAATAAAGCACCATCACACCTAGCAAAGTTAAATATAATTCAAAGCAATGTCTGTACATTTTGCGGAGTTGAAGAAGGAACAGTGGACCACATTATATTCAGCTGTCAAAAGTTCCTTATTGACAGATTGGTACTCGCGAGTGAACTAAGTGAAGTGTGGCAAAATAATTATAGTGATTTTTCTTCCCGCCCGCCGCCGCTTAAAGAACTATTAAAAGACATTAAAACTTATAAACCAATATTTAAATACATTAAAAATACGGTGGTAAAATTATAAAACTGAAAATACAAAATCTGAAAAGTGGTTCCGGAATAATAAAGTCGTGGCTTAAAGGTCTTAGTAA
The DNA here is from genome assembly GCA_951394255.1 of Polyploca ridens. Taxonomy (NCBI): domain Eukaryota; kingdom Metazoa; phylum Arthropoda; class Insecta; order Lepidoptera; family Drepanidae; genus Polyploca; species Polyploca ridens. The sequence goes on from OX596253.1 coordinate 12,670,174, forward strand.
CCAGGCCATAAAATCCCAAAAAAAAAAAAAAAAATTATCATTCATTCATTTGATTGAGTATTATCATTCATTCCATTAATTTTAATTTCGTTCGATCAGTTGAAAATTGGCCGTGTTTTTATCGAGTTTGCTATCATTGCGTGCTACTTTTGAAAATAAAATTGTCGACGAACGAACATTATTGAAACTATCTTTGGTTTGCTATGATATCTATTTGTGCGATGAATAAATTATTTGTGAACAAGAAGTGGCTTGTGTAATAACTTGAAATATATTTGGTATAAATTATGAATTCTGAAAATGAAGTGCTACATCGGTGTGAAACCTAAAGGAATACCTGTTTGTATTATAAGATAAAGTCGCCGAGTAACAAACGATGGAAGATGAGGAGGCTGATTTACGTGAACAGATTTTTCATAACAATGTCAGGGAGCAGATTGTGAGTTCTTCTAAATTGTATTCTCCTAGTACTCAAGTCAACAAAGACTACTCCTGGGGCACTGACTTGCAATACTTTGTCACAAGTCTTTGAAACTCATTGGTTGTATTCAGTTAGTTGCTATCATTGTATGCATGGCCTACTGAAGCTCCAAATGTCGCTGTTTATATAGAATACTGCCCACTTTATGTTTATAATCTACCTGCTGAATAGCATAAAGAGATTCTAAAGTAACTTTGTTATGTTATAAGCAATAACTAGTCTATAATAAAAGATAAGAAGTGCATATAGCTTTTGTGTTATTGTCCTGTCCTACATTTTATGCATTTTCCTTCTTTGCAACATAAACATGAATAATGGTTTCTGCTGTTATCAATTTTCATTTTAAGTCTTTTTTTATTTCCTGCCAAATTACCAATTTTATTGTACACATTGTTGTTACAATTACCTATTGAAAATTGATCTTGAATGTTGTTATTGAGTATTTATTTATAATATTTTTGCTTGTGAATCAAAATGGTTATACAGGGAAATGTTATGGGGTTGATACTTTACAGCAGTGTTTTTCAATCTTATTGATTTCACTACCCCCTTACAGGTTGAAAAATTCTGGTGACCCCCTTGTCAGACAGACAAAGAATTTATAAATTAAAAGACTAAGATAATGATTTTCTTTATTTTGATACCTTTACTTATTAGTCTGCATGAAGCCGCGAGAGGTTTGCAACTAAGTAAGAGATAAGTTGGACGCCCACTTGCGCGAAGTCTACCTTGCCTTTTTCCTTCTGCCGGTGACCCCCTAAGGTTTCGGAGCCCCCGACTAAGGAACAGATTGAAAAACACTGCTTTACACTATACTCTTTTTTCCATCAACTGGTGTCAGTTTTTTTTAGTATTTAAAAATATTGATATCTAGTACTTGAGCTTGGCTGTAATTTCAACAAATAATAATAATTCTGAGACAAGTGGTAAAACATGGACCAAATTTTGGTATGTGATAGCTGAATATATGCTATATCAACCCCTTAACATTGGATGACTATTTACACTACACCCTGTATAATAATTTATTTTATTAGTTATTTACCTAGCATACTAGGACAATAAGTTATTATAATAAAAGTATGATGTACCAATTTTTGTTATTTGTTTTAGATATTCCTGCTGCTATTCATCTTACTGTACCTCTTCTCATTCATGTTGATTGAGAAGTATAGACGGCGAGACAGTGAAGACTACTTCACCGCTGATGAAGAAGAGGTCAAAGTGTACCGCATTAGCCTGTGGCTGTGCACATTTGCACTGGCTGTGGCTTTGGGTTCTGCACTCCTGCTACCAGTGTCAATAGTCAGCAATGAAGTGCTCATACTATACCCAAATAGCTATTACGTGAAATGGCTGAACAGCTCTCTTATACAAGGTATAATAATACCCATTGAGTTCTAGGAGGCCCATTTTGACAGGAGGGTGTCTCTTCTCGTAGCACTATGTTTGTCACTTTTTTGACTCATTGATATTTTATATTGGTATATGTGCTGTCAATATGGGCCTATTACATCTTTGAATAGGCTTATTTGACTACAATTTCAACATGGTAAATCAAGTGGCCTAATGTGGTAGGGGCACACAAGGTCTGGAAGGCAGTTCCATTCACAAGTTTTGAAAGCTCTGAAAAAATGCTCAGAGATGTTTATAGTTTTTAACTCGGAGGAAGTTTTCATATTGCATTTAACTAAATGGAGTTAAGACAGTTAATTCAGTTTCAAATGTAAATAAATTCTCAACTTACGTCAGCCATGATAGTTTAGAATAGTTGAACAAACAAGCACCAGTTGTAGAATATTAAGTACAATAGTTGTTGTCCATAGTTGAGTTTCTCTGCTGATTATATTTGCACAGCCTTGACAGCACATCAAGTACAAGCATCATTGTAAATATTCATAAATATTGCATAAGATTGTAGCAGACACTTTATTTGTAAGTACTAAATTATGTCCATATGTGACAGGAGGTTCTATTCTTGAAATAGGTTAACAACCTTAGCTAGCACTAGTATTAAAATTAGGATTTCTTGCAGTGGCGTAACTATACCATCTGGGGCCCGTGGAAAAGTCTTTTGATGGGGCCCTATCAGGAAAAATCGTCACGTTAATTTTAATAAACTTCGAGATTTTCAGCGTTCTCAATTACACGTTGTATATGTCCCACTCCTCTCTTAGGCGAGAGGGAATGGTCTGTAGTCCCCACGCTAGCCCAATGCGTATTGGAGACTTCACATCCATATCCATAGAACATAGTATCTCAATGCATTCATCATCTATTTGCTAGCTTTTCGGTGAAGGAACAACATCGTGAGGTCTGTAACTCAAGTACAATGTAAACAAATATTTTTTAGCTCGCGGCATCTTGGGCCAAAAAATGCCAAGGGCCCCCCGTGGCATTTTGCCAGCCCTGCCACCCTATTGTTACGCCACTGATTTCTTGTTGCTTAGTGCAACTGGTAATCAATAGTTGGAAGACATTGACTCAAAGAAGTGATCATGTTTTATTTCAACTTTATTTCCTTTTTGAACTTATAAAATAGGTATCCTTTAATTAGTATCAATTTTAATCGCTGTTTATAAGTCAACATTAACTTTTATGAAATCATTATTTTATTCACATTTAGCCACATTTTTTTTAGGGTTAATAACCCTTCGGATTTGGCTTTGGGCAAAAATCGACCTTCGGTCGGACATAACAATACATAAAGAAGGAGTACGTATGGATAGAATAGAGTACCTACCTCATAGAAGTTGATTTAAAATGATAACACCAGGAAAGGCAATAAAAAAATTGATGAAAATCCTCCATTGATATCATATTCTCATTTGTTCCAGGATTATGGAATCATGTGTTCCTATTCTCAAATTTGTCTATGTTTGTGTTCCTGCCGTTCGCGTACCTCTTCTCCGAGTCATCTGGTTTCCCCGGCTGCCGAGGGTTGAGAGGCAGAGTGTATGAAACGTTCATAGTCCTCGCCTTGCTTGGTGTGCTCATGCTTGGCTTGGCTTACGTCATCTCAGCCTGGTTGGAAGGCGACCGCTCCAGTATTGATGCTTTGCTTAGTAAGTATAAGATTTAAGTAGTTTAAAAAAAAGGCACCTACTGTGCATTCTCATGCTCTGTAAATAACAGATTTTTAAAACGTTAATGATGATCTCCGCATTATTCCAATAATTAACAAGTTTAAAATAATCAGCAGTAAGAGTTTCCAATTATCTTTTTCCATAAATTTTCCGGTGCAATAGTCGTTGTCATGTACAGACAATAACAAAAGTAAATTATTGTAATCAATCGTCGTTAATATGACCTTTCCTCTTTAATATTGATTTCCTGTCTGTAATTCATTTCAAAATGTTTAATCACTAAGGATATATTATAAAGTTATTATTATACATGTTTTTCGTATGAAACTTAAAAATATAGTTCGTAAGTAGGAATAAATCGGTGCTTTTCAACTAGTGGGTCTCGATTCCCTGCGGTGTGCGAGTGAAGAAAGAGCAAGGATGTCACGGACTCCCAAAACATTTTTTTTTCTAATATTTCTGTTACCCTTAAGTTACACAATATGATGGTATGAGGTATCCTATACTCTATTTCACATAGGATGAGTCGTAAAGGTCAAGGGTTTTTTACCAATATCTAGTGAAATTCCATTTGATTACTCTGAAATAATATTCACAATATTTCGTGAAACCTAGCTCTATCATAGTATTCCTTTATTATATCGAAATGAACATTAACCATTGAGAAATTTAATAAAATACCATGTGTCACCGAACTCAGGTCATTTGAAATAGACTATAGTATTCAATACCCCAATTTAATTTAAATTTTTAATGATAATATAATAGCATTCTACTCTAGCGTAAATTTTCAATGATAATATAATAGCATCTATTTGAACTTGTACCATCCTTCAGAAGATTGACAACTTCGACATAAATCGAGTTATTTGTACAACCCGAAATGTAAATTTCAATATTTTATGGACAAAATAGTACACTTACATGTACCGAACCGAAAGATAATATAACTATTTATCTGTTGTTTGCATTCAATTGAGCGTGAAGAAAACTAGCGTGCGATGGGATTGTTTGGTTGGAGTCAACGATATAATGGGTGCGCGAGCGCAGCCGGTCGCCCCGGAAACTATAAGTACAGTTATAGCAAAAAGATAATAATATGAAACACGTTTTTGTTAAACAATTCTATATTAAGTTGCACTATACTTTGATACCAAGAATCTGGTGGTCTTTGCTGTTCTACGTATTAACAATTATCACAAAAAAACAGGGTTTTGTTAAAGTTCAACTTTGATGTGATAAATTCGATTATTTTAAGCTTATTATGGGTATTATTTATGTATGCATCAAATAATAAAAGTTAGATAACTTGCAGTCTTTTACGATAAAGTATTTTAACACAGAAGAAGGAAAAATGGAGTCACAAGATGTAGCAGTAGATAAGTTATTTGTTAATTTGAAGCGTGTTGGTGCAAAGTAGGTCAAACTAACCAACATAACAGTTTAGTCATTGCTAAACTATTAGTTGTAACCAGTACTTTTGTCATCTATATGATTATTTAGCACCTGAGGAGAACTTGTATACAATCTCTTAGGACACGCACTGTACAAACTTAAGGGTATGTCCTATACTCAGTATTGTTATAAAAATAACTCATATGTAGGGGAAAAAACAAACTCCTCAGCATGGCACCCTTTTCATAAAAACAAATCGATAATTTCTTATTTCCGTACTAATGTTACACATATTTTGTACTTTTTAAATTGTTACTAGTTTATTTTTCTTCTCTTCGCTTTAACTCAAGATATTGCAGTTTTATTACTCACTCACACCTGAGAATAGGTGACCACAATATTACATTAGGGTTGTATTTATTTATATTGAGTATAGAATCTACCCTAGTACTGAATGGAAATTGTACAGAGCGTGTTTTTTAACAGATTGTAGAAAGTAAGTATTCCTTTCGATGGCAACGAAAAAACTGATTAAAGTACTTGTACTTATTTCTGTCTCATACAAAATTCACCTTGGCAAATGCTGGGATATTACCTGGGGCCAATGTACCTTAACGATTATAATGATATGGAATAGTTGAAGCCAGATTGTGTATAATACAATGATTTTCATTGTCCACAGATTTATGGACGTACCTACCGTTCCTGTACTCCTGTGTGTCATTTGTTGGCGTTCTTATGTTACTTGGTGAGTTATTTTATTCATTTACTATATTGTTCTCCATCTCTATTGTTATATAAATTTTGTTCACATAATCGCGTCCTCTGTGCGTTAAAAGTAGGCTTCATGGAAAGCTAACATCTCAACGGATTTTCACGTATTTCAGTGATTCTGTCACCGACTTTCTCTGATGAACGAATGAAACTCGAAAGACATTTAGTTCGTCTCCCGTAGTTTTACGTATACACGAGTAGTGAAAATTTTCTTAGCTCGCATCGCCGCCAAGAATAAATTTCACCTACATGCAAATGTTTGCATACGAACAATGTTTGTTTGTATGCATCTACTCGATCTGTAGAAGTCGATGCTAACTGTCGTTGTAGATTTCCCTGGCAGCTGCAGTATAGCTTTCTTCATTCCGGAGTTTGGACTTGCTAATCAAATTAACTACCTTATGTTGGTATAATATCATTCCTTTTAATGTGATCTAATTCGTTTTAAAGGATTAAAATCTAGCAATTTTCGACCAAAAAGAATTCATTATGATGCTGTTATTATATAAAACAAGTATTACGAACACAAAAATAAATTATTCCAAACAATTGTCGTATTAGGACATCTATTTGTAATTGTATGCATGGACATCTCTGTTTGTTCTGTGTCTGTGTAAATATCCATCTATATAAATATATATTTTAATAAATATCTGGTTTACATAGCGCTTTGCTTACTTAGGGAACATAAGGCTTGGAATAATAAATAATATAATAAATTATGACATTTTATAACAATTGATTTTAATTGCGATCCGTCCGATCGGGCCTTTTTATGCCAGAGCGGCAAACAGCTTCTTCAATACGAAATAATTTTTATTATCGATGACAGTTTCTCATCTTTTCATGATTTATCTCGATCGTATTTTTATCTATCTTTTCATCAGTCACTTGAATGTAGTACGAAAAAACATTCAGATGTTGTGTTACATCATGTAAGAATTAAATTAACCCACATTGTTCGCTGTAATACAATTAAGCTGGATATGCACGCCGCGTTTCGCTGAACAAAATTAAATTGTCGTACATTGGGATTCTACTTCTCTACATTTTACTCCAACGCATAGCGAAAAGCACAAGGTAATAGGAATGTATAAATCTTTGCGTGTATGGTCAGCATTACTACGGTAGCAGGTACCTACTATTCATTATACTGTCATGTTCGTTATACTAAACCAAATTGATTATAAATAGATGATTTTCATGCGTGCTTCCAAGTGTAGTTTAGCACGCAAGATGCTTAGCTAATATTGTACAGGCAGGATCATTTCCAAATAAGTCGACCGGACATGCAAGACCTTTAAGAACAAGTTTTAGTAGAAAGTTATTATATTTCGTAATTTCTATAATGATGTTTATTTAGTCACGTAACGTGGCGTCCTATTTAACGTTATCAGTAAGTACACGTGGTATTCGTAATGAATGCCTATTTGATTAAATACTATTTATAACTAGATAAATTTGAGAATATTACAACATATGTACTTGAAAATTGATAAATGTTTATTAGCGAGATACCAACGAACAATACGGCCATTTTACAATAAATTTCCACGACATTACTTTAAATTATACAAAAGCAAGATAATAAAATGTGAGACTAAATCTTGCTCAATCATTAAGCAGTCAGGCTGCCTAGGATTTCTAGTAAAACAGTTGGTAATCTCTTATTACGCATCTGCATTCCCGTCTCCCATCCCTTCTTGTTTATCAAGGAAATATTGGATAAGGTCGTCATGCTGCGGGAAGTTTTCTTCCAGATCCTTCCTATGTTCTTCAAACTTGTCGAGTTCGTCCAGTTCCTTGAAGGCTTTCGCTTTGTAAAGTCTCGCCTTAAAGCTGTTTTCGTTCAATCGAAGGGCTATGTCGCAATCGCCAATAACCTGCAAAGTACCGCGAGATATTACTTAATAATCTACATTTATAATGCTTAGCTAGATTTATTGAGGTTTTTCGTTTAATAATAGTTGAGGAAAGTCACACACCAAAAACATTTTCATGTAAAATGTTGCCGAGACGAGACTATATGGCTCGCAATGTCAAAAAGTTATTAGATCTCATGTAGAGCCTAGCTTATAATTCTACATGCCCTAACTCTACAAGCCCTATCTTCACAAACTCTACACCTTAGTCAAAATATGTGGCTTGGCCGTTTCGCTCCAATCAATGTCACGTAAAAAGACCAAGTTCATCGATATCAAATTAATAATTCATAAACATATGTCGGTTCGGTGCTGATAACGAAAGATTATATGAATCATCAAGAAAGTAGGATCTAGATATTGTATTGAATAAAGTTAATTAGTTTCAAAGCGGTTTTACTTCGACCGCATGAAAAACACATTTTCATAAAGTACAGCTATTTAGATACTAATGCTATCACCCATTTGAACACTTGTAGATATACCACATATCAAATAAAGATACCAAATTCAAAAACCTTCCATGATGATAAGCAACGTAGGTCACCATTTAGAGAAGCTTTACCGCAGGTTTGGAAAGTTAATTATCATTAAATATAGTAGATTATTTTAATATGTTCATGTCAGTTCGTATGATAAGATTCTACATGGACTCTATATGGCTGCTTATTGATTCAATTTTAAAGATAAGAGTAGAAGTATTAATTAATTCTCTGTCTTTAAACTGTTTTTGTTATGCCTTTAGTCACGTCCATAATTTCGAATAACAGTACCGCAAAATCTTTAATTGGGTATCTTCGGCTCATCTTTGCGGTTTTTATTCGAGACATTCATTATTAGACAATCAACAATTTAAATCATTCGTCATGGTGCTTTTGGCCAATTTCATGAAGTCACAAAATTATGAACGAATTATTAGCAGTTGCAAGTGAACAATGTGGAAATTATATTTAACAATCAGTTGACATTACCATAGTGATGACTACTGCAACGTAGGGTCATGTATTGTACCTATGGACATTTCAGAATACCTGAACTTCCTAGCCACTTCGCGCAGTGTATAATCAAGGTATCTATATGGCAAAGCTTTTATGTTATACGTTATATGGTCTAGAATTACTGTATTTTTTGTGGTAGCTCGACTGTTGCCAGTTTTTGATTTAAGAAACAAACATTTAAGTGGGCTGTTTTGTCCAATGGTACGTTACACGTTTCTACCTTTGGACAACCTTGTTTGTACCTTAGGACAAAATAAAACATAACATTTTATTATGAAATCAGTCTTGTAATAATCTTAAGTAAACTCTTATTATTAAGGTAACGCGTGAAATTAATGTGCATAAAACTTAGAGTTTTATGTTCATTAATTTCACGCGAGTAACAAAATATTCTTAAATAATCTTTAGTATTCATGTAGGAGCTTTTTAATTAATTAGGCCTACTAAATATTCAAACAAAAGCTTTTCTTCTTCTTCAGAAAATACCTATTTTACTGCGTAATTCCGTGTGAAAGTTATTAAATTTGGTGCAGAACTGCTTCGAATAGATTTAGTACCTGTGGACACGTCCACAGGTACAAACGAAGCCCTGTCCCAAGGTACAAACAATACAACTTTGAAAAAAAACTTAAATAAATTGATTTTTAGGTTAGAAACTCTTTTCTTTACTTGTTGAATTGTAAATAGAACTAGCTATAGATAAGTTACTGATATTAATTTGTAAAATATAAGCATGCATTATTCAAGTAAAAGTAATCAGAAAAATCATGTAAAACTTACTTTTTAACACAAAAATTTTCAAAACTACCTCATGCTACAAACAACACCGGTTGGGTCACGCCACTCACTGGTGTTACATACTAATAAAAACGCTACCCAAATGGTACGATGTTATATTTTTAATGCTGTCAGTTTTTTTATTATGATGAACGTCCAAAGGTAAAAGCGTCCATAGGTACGATACATGACCCTAAGTGGTGCATGCATCAGAAATTAGAGTAACGTATTCCTATTTACCTTTTCAAATTTTTCCAGCTTGATGTTAGTCAAAGCTCTATCGCAGTACAGCATAGGATTGTCTTTGATTTGGTCTATGGCACGGTTGTAGCAGGAGAGAGCCTTTTCGTATTCGCCTCGTCGATACGCCTTGATCGCCTGCGTTTTGAGCGTATCGGCTCGTTCGCGGCGTATCTTGCGGTCTAGTGCGCGCCGTTCTGCGTCTTTGCTCACTTCGGCCATCCATGCATCCTTGCCCATTTCACCCTGCGAATTAAACATTCTTTTTAAAGGGGTACGAACTTTTTTGTATGGGAGCTGGCATAGCCACCCGCCGCCATTTTGATTTTTTTTCAATGTCGCGGCGCACGGTGTAAGTGATATATTTGGGTAGAGGACACTTATACAAACAAAAAATGTTAAGCAATATGGTGACCTAAAGTGTCACGTTTCCGAGATATTTGGAGGTAAAGATCGCCATATGAGAATTACGACAATCATTAAAAATGAACTTATTACGTGTTTATATGCATTAGATTGTATTCAAATAATAGTTCCCAGGTTGATTTAACTATTTATTAGAATATAGTAAACATGGAGCACGAAAAAACAATATTCATTAATTGGTTACCTACTAAACCGCATCGCAATATTCGCAATGAAACACAATGTTGTCAAGTAGCTCGGATCGTAGTGGTTAACTTGTTTTCCATGTCGCCGTTATTAACCAAGAATGACAATACTTGTCTTAAAATATCATGTTACCGAGATATTGGAATATCGATGTATATATAATATGAGACGAATGACAATAGTTTAATGTTGATTAAGTACAATTTATGTTCTTGTTTTTAAGCAATTTTTTTAATGGTCAAATAATAGTGCATCACGGTTTTAAAAATAAAATAAAACACATAATAGAAACAAGCCGTGACCTCAAACCTTTTTTTTTTTTTTTTTTTACTTTTTATAGGCCTGTGTTTGACCGCAATCTCACCATGGTAAGTGATGATGCGGCCGAAGGTGGTAAGCACACAAAGCCTAGAAGGAACTGGCTCTCAAGTGCAGCTGTCGGAACACACCGAAAGGTGCTTGGCGACAGATTTTCAACTTGAGGGTGGTAGCCAGCCAGGCGGGTACTACAAATTACCCTACCACCGTGCTATGGTTTCCTCACGATGTTTTCCTTCACCGAAAGCTCAAGCTCATTGTAGGATTGTGACCTTTAAATAAAAGGTTTTTTTACACTACTTAGGTAGCAAACAAACATACGGCCCGCCTAATTGTATGCGAAGAAAGCTCCCGTGAGACCGCATAGTTCGAAACTATTTAGGTTCCAATGTGTGAGGATGGACTTCCCGTCAATGGCGAGACTAGCGATAGTAGAAGGTAGCCGTAGGCATCAGGTTAAACAATTCTACAGAACAATGTCTGTTGTACAAGCGGTAGAACACACATAAGGAGGCAAAGTCTCTCCTCAGATTGAGGGGCCCTAAGCCGCTTGTGAGCTCGGGATCGTCGACGATTCTAATGACACGTCGCTGAACCGAGCCTAAAGGCCCAAACTGGTATACAGGTAAGAGCAGTACTCCATATAAGGCCGGACTTGGGACTTGTAAAGTTGCAGCCTTTGCCTCGATGTGAAGTACTGCTTCGCTCTGTTGAGCACTTCGAGTTTTTTGGATGCTAGCTTAACCCTGTCTTCTAGACGGCCTATTGACGTCGTTAGAAATGTCGATGCCGAGGATCCCGATGCTTTCAGTGATGTCCGTGTTCTGGAATTGTGAAGCCACAGTAAATGGGGTTTTCTTAGCGGTGAACGCGCATACTTGGGTCTTAGTGAGATTGAAATGGACTAGGTTTAGTCGACCGTAATCGGAGACTCTAGTTAGTGAGCTCTCGATTTCAGACACAAGCCGTTCGCGGCTTTCATCCACCACGAAACGAGGAATATTTGGAATAATAATAATAAATATTTATAATCAAGCTACTGTAGCCCATAGATAAATACCTTACAAACTAACATAAATATTATAATAAAACATTTTTGTTAGTATAAAACATTTAAGCCTATGTTAGTTAACACTACTGCACTGCACTATGTCTTCGTGCGATCATGTGGCACTTGTCCGCGAAAGCGACGGAACACCAAGTTCTGCGGCCAAAAGTCCTCTTCCATGACGAGGTGCAGAAAACAGGTTGATACTCGCACCACGAACGCCTTGCAGTTGACGTTGCGGCTCGATTCCAACAGCTGCACCCTCAGCGAGTACTTGATTCTTTGGCGAATGTACTCCACGATGTCCTCCGCCTTGGTGGGGTAGTGTAGACGAGAAATATACACCGGAGTGTTTGGCATGGCAGCACGCATGGTTTGCTTGGGCTCCACAAGAGCTGTGCCGCATCGGTTCTTATTCGTTTTCTGACGGTGCTTCCTGCTTTGCACTATCTCAAAACCATCATCACAAGCCCGCTTCGATTCCTTTTCAGGCATGGGCTTCGTAAAAGGGGCCGACGTAGTAGACACAGGCAGTGGGTCAGTGGGCCGGGTAGGTGGTGCGGCGCGGGCGATGCGCATCCTCTGTACAATGAATGCCGTCAATAGACAGCATTTCATTGATATGCAGTAGGAACAGTGTTGGGGACAGTACAGACCCTTGCAGGACGCCAGCATTTATATCTCTCAGCTCTTATGCATCTGCTGGACAGAAAGTTGGAGGTCCATTTGCATAGTCCCTCGGGAAGCCCATATGCTGGTAACTTCGTTAGAAGACACCGGTGCCAGACCCGATCGAACGCCTTCGCCACCTTGACTCTCAATGGCAAGTGACCACTCGGCTGGTGACCTTCTAGTGTATACATAGACACATCACAGCCAAGGGACTATGGCGGAAGCCATATTGTCGGTCACTCAACAAATCGTGATCCTCTAGATATCTCAAGAGTTGCGTGTTGATCACTCGCTACATGACATTGGAGAGGATGGGAGGTGATGGCAATAGGCCTATAATACGTCGGGTCTGATCTATCGCCTTTTTGGCATTGTGTGCACGTAAGCAGTCTTCCACGAAGACGGGACTTTCATTTAGGTGGAAGTTTTATTAGGTCGGGACGGCCGCGGGATCGGGTTTTTTTTATTTATTTACGACGCTATTGCAATTTTGGCGCCCAGGGAGCATTACTTAGCGATCTTTAGTTCGAATTAACTTGGTAACATAGATTTTAGGACAAGTATTGTCATTTTTGTTTGTATAATAATGACAAGATGGAAAACAAGTCACGATCCGAGCTTTTTTGACAACATTGTGGTTCATAGCGAATATTACGATGTTGTTTAGTAGGTAAGTAATTAAAAATATTGTTTTTCGTGCTCCTAGTTTTACTCTATTCAAAAAAATTTATAAATCAACCTGGGGACTATTATTTGAATACAATCGAATGCATATAAACACGTAATAAGTAAATTTTTAATGATTGTCATAATTCTCATATGGCGATCTTTACCTCCAAATATCTCGGAAACGTGACACTTTAGGCCACCATATGGATTAACATTTTTTGTTTGTATATGTGTCCTCTACCCATATATACCAGTTACATCGTGCGCCGCGACATTGAAAAAAAATCAAAATGGCGGCGGCTAGCTATGCCACAAAGGTTCTATCCCCTTTATTATAAACTTGTATATTGGGTGGTATATACTGGACCAGTTTTAAGATGGGAATAACTTTGCTCGCGTATATCCTTATCGGATAACTTGTTGATTTTTCTCAGTTGAAGGCAAATTTTCAGACCGGGGCGGTAACCCATGTGTGCCTCCCTCCATAAGGCGTATGTTGAATTGTCTTTCAAATTGATTTTCAACAGTGACAGTCTGTTTACATATCTGAAGTGGAAGAAAGAAACCCAGTACAGACTGGTATTTTCCATAATCGTCAATGGGTCATCCCATTAAATCCGCTATCCCTATAATTCATAACATGAACTATTCAAAAGTTTATCGTCTAGTAACGATGACAATTGTCGACATACTGTATATTTACAATGATACTGTCTGTATATTATTGAAAGTCGGTTGAGACCGCAGCTGTTAAGTGGAAACTTGGAAAGTCATTGAGATAAACATCTGTAGATAAAATACTAAGATTACAGACCGACTGTTAGATGTCAAGACTATGCCACGGGATGTTATTCGCTTCGGGATTCATGGTTAAGAGGACTCAATTCGTCATACTTTTCATACAAAACCCCTGTACTTATTATGGCGTTGTTAAACATTTTTCGTTAGATGTTTTGAACAAATTAGTATCTTGTGTACTATATCTAGCCTTGTATCTTGGCGTAATTTAAAAAAAGTGTGAAACAAATTCAGTCAAAGCCTTCGAAAAACAGCGTTTTTGCCTGAACTTTGGCCATATCTAATGTACCTATAAATTGTAAAAGTAAAGAAAACATTTAGATACCAGGCTCGCAAATGTATTGGAGATTCTAAATAACTAACTTTTTTTTCACAAACTTGTAAGATTTTTTCACAAGAAGTATACTCCTGGAACAAGTTTTATGAATGCGAAATCATGAATGACGACCTAGCGAAGCGGCCGCGAGTGATCAGCGGAATTTACCGACTGATAACCGACGGCTCTGATGCTATCTCTCTTTATTCGCAGTCAAACATTACGTTGGATGAAACAACAAGCTTTTAGACTATGCTCGCGTTGAAGTTGCGCCGGCCACAGAGGGCCGCCTTAACGAGGATGTCGCGATTTTCATTAATACCACGTTCTACTCGACGAGCCGTTAAGTGCACGTTTATTTAATTGAGTAAGCTGTTCCATATCAGTGAGATCATATGTTATGATCGCTCGCCCTGCAATGATTTAAATCCAGAATCCGTGATTCATCTATCAATCAGTATATTGAAGCGTGCGATACATAACTTACTAATAATAGTCTGAAATTGAACTCGTTTGTGTGTAGGTATTGTGTTTATTTATACGCGACCTAGTTCACACAAACATAATTTGACAATAGAATAAATTATTTCCAGTTTTGTAATACCTTTGTTGATTTTATAAAAAGGACTACTGATTTACGTTCTAGGGGTTCTCTCTTACCACGCTGAGATTGTAGTCAACACAAATCTATTTATAGTCAATAATATATGCCAATGGGTCCAACTTGAGTGACGAATGTAAACAAGCGCGGAATCTCGTGAATTGCGTATTCATTTCACTTATTCATTATCGACATAAATATATGTATTGGCTTGGCAGACAATCTATTGTTTATGTGTACAGTATATAAGCAATGTCGCGTATTTATATGTGTTTTTTTTATAGTAATTCTAGTTTCGCAAGCATATAGTATTGGTGATATTGATACAGCCATGGCCGAGCACTAGAACTTTTTGTCTCTGCTAATTTATTACTTTTTTCTTTTGTTTTATTATGTTATTTTTAAGTTAGAGACAAATAAACGTTCATTTATTTTATTTATTTAAGACATAGGATAACTCGGTTTTCCCAGCGGATTGGATCATGGGGTTTTTCAAAAAGGCTCTGAAGCGATTTTTACAGGGTCTGCAATGCACGAGTGATATCCTTGGTGTTGCAAGCGTCTACAGTAACCGCTTACCATCAGGCGAGTTGTATGCTTGCCTACTTACAGCTTTAAATTGACCATTGGATCATGTCCACACGCAGTTGAAGCCTGTATGTATACAATGAATATTTCTGATCGCGTCGCAAATAGAAAAGAACAGTATCTTTTATGAGGTAGATGTTTATTTATAGAGAAACGCGAGCCAAATTGCTTTCACCTATAAAATAATACAAGATGCACGCTCTGTCCGTCTGTCTGTCCAACTGTCGTGATGTATGTAAAATAACTAATTAATTAATCCTGTACTAAGAACCTACCGACATCAATACATAAATATACAGTTAAATTAAAAAAAACATCAATTCTGATTGTAAAACAAAACATTCGTCCATGTCTACAACGTAAATATTATCATTGAAATGAGAGCAAATCAACCGGACTTTGTCTTCCTCGTTATTATAGTACAATTACTGTATACTTATTGCTGTAAGAAATTCCTTCATCACAAGGAAACACAGCAAACAAGCGACGAAATAATTTATATCTGTGAACAGGATAGTTCTGTTTCGAGTTAGTTAAGCAGCCATGTTTTTACATTATAAATAGAAAACCTTGACCACAACGTGCAGATAACGAGTTTGTTTTTTCACTCACGTCGTCTTTTTTTTCAAGCGAATTGAAAGCTTTCTGATTGATCACTGTCCGATCATCCTTGATGTTCATCTTAACGTCTTCATCTAGGATCACCTTTCCCTCGAGGTATTCATCAGCGAGCTTCTGGGCGGCGTCTGCTTTTTTCTTATCACCACTCGCCATGTCTTTGACGAGACCCGTCACTTCGCCAATCTTCTTCATAAAATTGTTCCACTCTTCATTCAGTTCCATACCCTTGTGGTCCTTAAGAGCAGGATTGTTTAGTATATTATTAATGCTCATTTTTAATTTTAAATGAACTTGTATTGTTTTAGACCACTTTTTACGATGCTTTTTGCATTGACGCAATTATGTACATAGCAACCGTTGTCAGGTACACAAATGTCACGCGTATGGCAAAAATATGCCAAGTCGATGACTTTTTCTGTGACTATTTTAAATTCCTTTGTATGTATTTATAGCCAGCTTTTTTTAACATCGATTATTTTTATGACGTACTTCATCGATTATAAATTTACTGCGGTCCGATGTACCACTAAAATAACTTTACATAGTCTGGTAGCCGTATATTTAACAGTAAAAAATAAACACCACTACGTTCAATCTATGGCATAAAAGCACAAGCACCTTTCGGTGTGTTCCGACAGCTGCACTTGAGAGCCAGTTCCTTCTAGGCTTTGTGTGCTTACCACCTTCGGCCGCATCATCACTTACCATGGTGAGATTGTAAAAAAAAAATTTACCTCATACGTTCACCGATAAAAACATTGTTTACTATACTGGGTGCATCGAACAATTAACCCAAAGAAGCGCAATGACGTTCATTTTGGTTGGAATATATTCCGCCAATTTCCCACCGCCGACAATGCCCTCTGATTGGCTAATTCAAGGACACATGCACTCTGATTGGCCAAGTCAAAAACACACGATGTAGTGATTGGTCATTACTGTTCAAAATCAGTGACAAATCACTGACTAGTTTCGGAATCTGATTGTTCAGTATTACTACTGTGAAGGGATTTTTCCTCGATGACTGGGTGTAACGGAAAGTGTATCGGGGGGCACGGCAGTGCCCCCGCCGAGTCGAGCGCGAAGCAAACACTGCCGTACCATCCTTTACTGGAACCATTTCGCCGCATTTTCAGGCCCCTATTTGAGAACCTCTGGATAAGACCAGAACGCAGAAATTTTCGTCATCCAGTAAGCTATAATCACAGACGTAAAATCCAAAATTTCAAGTCTGTAGGTCATTTAGTTCCGAAGTTAAGCGAAAGCAAAGTTTCACATTTATGACACTCACTCACTCACTCACTCACTCACTCACTCACTCACTCATGATCATCAAAATAGAACTAGTACTTCCCATAAACTCAGAGAGCTGAAATTTGGTACAGAGTTAGGGTTTAATGACCACATAAAGGGAAAACTATAAAAACTAGGATAAGAAGATCTGGAGTACCTGGTGACCCTGATTAGAAAACACAAGAGCCCAACCAAACTATTAGAGATCGACATACTGCCTTTACAAAAAATATTCAACTTGGTGGGCCGCTTCATTTTCTACAAAAAGAAGTGAAATCCCATCAAATACATTCTGTAAAAAACTAGTCAAGTCTCGATGGAGCTGCTTGTTTATCTCTAAAAAGTAATGAAATCTAGACAAAGTCGTGCCAAGTCTAAGGTTCCTTACTGCGATTTCTTTATTATTATAGTTAATGTTGTGTGACTTGGCCGTTGAAGGGAACACAAGGGTACAAAACCAGGAGTTCCATGACACCATTGCACCAATCTGTACTTGTACCCACTAACGTATAAAGAATGTTCAACGGCCAAGTCGCACAACATTAACTATAATAATAAAGAAATCGCAGTAAGGAACCTTAGACTTGGCACGACTTTGTTTAGATTTCATTACTTTTTAGAGATAAACAAGCAGCTCCATCGAGACTTGGCTAGTTTTTTACATAATGTTTTTGATGGGATATTCAATTACAGTAATCCACTTTTTGGTAGGTACTAGGCGCACAAATCGCTGAAGATAAAATTTTATATTAATATTAGTAACGCTTTTCGTTATACCCAGTATTTTTACACTTATCTAATGTACTGTCATGTTAATAAAGCAGAAACTAATAAATTGGTGATGTCGGCAGTGTTCACGCCACTTGGTTTCGTGCGGCTGTTCGGCGTAGTGGGAGGCGTGCTGGTCAAGCCGCAGTTCCTGAGGGACCTCAACGAGGAGTATTACATGTACTCGTTTGAAGAGGACACTATCAGGCGACGGATCAACAATGCTGTCGCTACAGGTGAGATTATACAGGTTGGAAATTTGACGGGTCGGTAAAGGCAGCTACCTGAAGGGTTGAAGCCACGCGAATATGGTCTTAGGAAACTGTCCTTCAATTTTTGAGTTATTGCAATTGGCATTTGAAAAAAATAAACAGTCATCGTGAATTTTTATATGGCTGAGATTATTGTGATATACCTCGTCTGCGATCATGTATAAAGGGGTAGGCAGGCAGGTTCGAATAATTAAATATCCTGATACTTTCAATACATATTGCCATCTGATCCCAAATTAAGGAAATCTCGTACTATGGAAACCAGATAACTGATGTACTTTACAGTACATAGAGCTAGTCATTATAAAAAAAGAGCGGTGTTTTATAATGTTACATTGAAGAAATCTGCCAAAATTCTTTTTTGGACATTTTTACAGAAAAACTTTTGTTTTACAAAAAAAATAATGTCTGATTTATTCAAAGACCTTCCTGATATACCATCTGCAACCACTACAATAGGTAACCAAACAATTTTTTAATGATCAACGAATCCCAACAAAATTGAAACAATGGCAATTTTGCGTCGACGTGCACGCAATGATACATAATTATGGTTTGTAACTCGCTTCCTGGTATAACGTGACCGGTGACCGGGGTAACCTTACGAATTAACTATACGACCTTCGTGGCATCCAAACGGATTTTATAAGCAGCTAGGCTAGGTAGATTGCTGCGTCAAAAACATTACTCGTATTTGCGATGACTATTGTATCATTTTAAATGCTTTGTTTGTGACTGTAGAGTATGTAACGAGTCTAATGTACGAATATTTTGCTTATACAGGTCGTTGTTTTGGTCAGCGACGAGCGACTCAGGGTCGATAATACAAATGATACTGGTGCTAAAAAAAATATAAAAAAAATACTTTATTTTTTTTAATAATAAAAATAAAATAATAAAAAATTTTGAAAATCATGTAATAAGCTAAAGTGTAGACATAATACTCAACGGGAGTACGAGGGAGTAAAGGGGTGGGGCGATGGCGGCTTGCGCCTAGCTCTAGTCTGTGCACGTGCCTAGTAACCATACTTTGCGGTAATTTTATTTCAAATGGAATAAGGTATTTCTCAACATATTTACAATATTTAATGGAATTAAGTCCATTTTTGGGGAATATATATTTTGTACTACCGCTCCTGAGTCGCTTGTCGCCGACCAAAACAACACCCTGTATTTAATGTCATATTGTGAACCGTTTCTGATTGGTCAGTCTTGGCAGTTGTTGGTTCTGTGTTCATAGAGTTAGAAAACAAACATAGGAGTTAAATAAAAAAAATGCACATTTAATTGATTGAGATCAAAATTAAATAGGTCAAAATATATATGTATACGAGATGTCAGTATTGCTCCCATAGTAAAACTTGTTCAGCATAACTAACCCTACATAAGTTTCAAAAATATGCCATCTCGAAATCTCCACCTGTTATAACACTACCCCACTATTTCTTTGGACATCCTGTATTCTTGTTTGTGTCACGTATACAAAGTCTATTAGTTAGGGTTCAATGACGTATTATACAGAATTACTATTCCCCTTACTATGCTCTGTAAGTACATATTTGAGAGTAATTAGTTTGTTAGATAATGCAAAGGAACGATAACTCCGCACGGTGAATAACCAAACATTTGTACCTTGTTCGTACTCGTACTTATAGTTCTATACCATAGTACTATTATTTATTCTGTGTCTATACTATTATTTCGCTGACTGAATTCATTAGTGGCACAAGTCGAATTTGTGGCCTTTTGAGTTAGTAATGAATTCTTGTTCTAAATTCTCAATTTTTTTAATTTTGTCTTGTGCCACTATTGGATTCAGTTAGCGATTTGATGACAATAGTTTTGAACTTAAATGTATTTTAAAAATAACTCTTTGTGAGAAGGATATTTTGGATTCTTTCACAACAAATTGATTCGTAAAAAAGCACTTATTGATACGTAATATATTTATATGTAGATAGGATCTCCTAGGACATTCTCAACGATGAACATCAGTAAAAGGTTGGAAACTCATTAGGATTTCGTCCTATTATGGATGTCTGTTATCTAGACATCTAGATTTATAGGATCCATGTATTGTCCTGGTATATGTAAATTCATTGATATAAATCAGCTGGTTATGACAACAATGTAATTTCTCGGCATAATTAACGAGTAGTCATCGTTCATTCATACGGGCGATTTAATAAACAATAGCGGTTGATTCAATATAACATTGTCGCTGTGTTCCCTCCCCGCTCGCGCAAGTGTTGCTAGCTGTGATGGTGTCCGACCACTTGTCTAGCTCGTGGCACATTGACGTCATTATGGATAGGTGTTTTGGAAGATAATTGATTGAACCTCCATAGATCATTTAGTTTTAAGTTTTTTATGTCAGCGCGTCTCTCTGTCGATCAATATAATGATAGGTCGTTGGTAAATGAGGTCGTTAGTTCGAATCTTACAATAAGCTTGAATTTTCGGTGAACGAAATAGTCATGACCATCGTGTTGGTAGGGTACTAATACTACTCACTCGGCTGCGGCTACAGTTTTTAGTTTAAAATCTGTAGCCGTTGACTGTGAACTGCACTTGAGAGCCGGTCCCTTCTAGGGTTTGTATGCCTTACCACCTTCGGCCACATCATCATTCACCATTATAGCCGTAGCCGCGGTTCTAAATATTAAAATACGTGTTTAATTTTTTTGCACCGTAGGTATTTTATGATTACGTTTTATAGAATTTGTGGTTGTAAAAACATTAGCACATCTTATTTCCTAATAAACCTAAAATAATTTTAAGCTGATGCGATAGAATCAATAGAACGCATATCTACAAGTCAAGCTATACAAAACCACTATGAACAAACTTCTGGTAGGTGGTATCAGGCATAGCTCCACGGGGCCAGCTTATCATGGTTATGTTTAACTTGACTTGTAACCGTGTGTAGGTGCGGCGCTTTCCATCAGTTGTAAATAAATATGTGGTGGCAAAAAAGGAAATTAAAACTACATGTTTGTGACGCTTGTTATCTGTTACTTTCGTTCCTGGTTTATTTTTATCAGATACCGTTCGATACGGACCTAGCGACGGCTGGCTGGTAATTGCAAGACTGGCTTAACACGATTTCTCGTATGATAACACTATCCCTAGCGGGAGATTAATCAATTTGTGTGGGCTTACTGACAGATAATAATGAAGTTAATATCAAGTTGTAAGGGAAATCGGCATTGACAAATTAGTTGGCGATATTCCCGCGATATTTTGTCTTTTGGCCGTAGGATTTATATCCTATCTGACGTGAGCTGGCAGTCTCAACGATAGGTGCACCGACGACTATCTTGACAATGTAGAAAGTTCGATAAATCCCTGGAAATACGTGAAATACTGGAATCTGTAACAACCCTGGCAGAGCATCTCCCTTGTAGTTTAAAAACTAACTAGGCCATCGCTTTACCATCAAATTAAGTTCCTTGGCCTGAAGTTTTATGTTCATCGTCAAGCTTTTATAGCGGTCAAATGTCAGATCGACCGTCTTTTAGTACTGATAGCATGGCGTCAACCATTTTAAAAATGTCATTATAGAAGAATAAAAAATCTTTGTCCATCTTCAGGTGTCGGGTACATATCACCAGAGCCGATGTACCCCGATCGTGGGGACATTTCGGCGCCGTTGGAAGCTGATATCTCAATAAGTAAAGACATCAAGCGAACATCGGTGCTCCAGGGGAAGGAAACTCCACTCCTGCGGTTGAGGAATGGAGCGCTGCAAGCGGGACTTAAGGATAGGCTGCAAAGGGTTGTCGCTATGAGAAAGGTGAGATCTACTAGCTGTACACAGCGTTCCCGGGATAAAAAAAAATATCGATTGTGCAAGACCTCTGTAGTCCAAGGTGCACAAGCATATAGAGTAATATATACAGACTTTAGCATTTATAAATTTGTTTGGACAGATTTATTCAAAGGTTCAGTTCGTAAAGCCTTAACAAATTAATAATTAAAATTAATTAATTTAGGGTCGGCAACGCGCGAGTGATACCCCTGGTGTTGCAAGCGTCCATAGGCTACGGTAACTGCTTACCATCAGGCGGGCCGTATGCTTGTTTGCCACCTAAGTGGTATAAAAAAAAAAAGAAAAAAAAATCATAAGCTAGCATTTATTTGTCAAATCTTTTGCGATATAGATGAGTTCGAACCATTACATACATAATGTAATTATATGTAGTTTGACCTTAACTCAACTCAAAACACATTTATTTCGTTTAGGCCCTGATAAGACACGTATGAACGTTACAATCGTCCTTTGAGTATTCAAAGCAATCGACTGTACCGGTTCGGAATACACTTAAATACACTGATATACTGAAGGGAAACTCAGCCAGGCATTTTCTGTTATTTTTAGGGTTCCGTAACTCAAAAGGAAAAAACGGAACCCTTATAGGATCACTTTGTCGTCCGTCTGTCTGTCTGTCAAGACCCTTTTTCTCAGGAACGCTTGGAGGTATCAAGCTGAAATTCATA
Organism: Polyploca ridens; assembly: GCA_951394255.1. Classification (NCBI taxonomy): domain Eukaryota; kingdom Metazoa; phylum Arthropoda; class Insecta; order Lepidoptera; family Drepanidae; genus Polyploca; species Polyploca ridens. Next base: position 12,692,923 of record OX596253.1, read on the forward strand.
TCAAATACTCAGGTCTACCATATTCATCGTCTATTTGCGACTGTGAGATAGTATACCTACATGATGTTTACTCCGATCCGATGATCTCCTTTGTTCAAGATGATTATAAATATCTGCCAGTGAAATGCAAGTGCAACATGAGTTGATGTCATGTTTTGTGACGCTATAAAGATCAAACATCTTTTGTTTATTATGTTGGTAGTCTGCAGAATAATAAAACTATTTAGCATTGTGATCACCGCGACCTGAAAAATTATTGAAGGATATTCCAGTATTATTTATACTAATTTTATCGTATAAATTCTACAAAAAGTTGATACAATTTAAAAGGTAAGCTGACTCCATTAAGTTACAAGTACTAGCTTTCGCCTGGCGGTTTCACCCGCGTTCCTGAAAATAAAAATAAAGCTTATTTCATTCTCCTGAAGATCTTTATGCGTGAATGAAGAATAAATCAACAAAACACCTTCGCCACCTGTTGGTGGTAAGGTGGGTTGACTGCGTCTTGGTTCGATACTATCATTTATTTATTTGTATAAAAATGAGTCTTTCTTGTTTTATTAATTTACTAGCTGTCCCCCGCGTTACCGGGATAACTCTGTATGCCTATAATACTCTGGGATAATGTAGCTTCCTATTAGTAAAAGATTTTTTCGAATCCGACTGGTAGTTCCAGAGATCATCCCGTTTGAATAAACAAAAAAAACTCTTCCGCTTTAAGAAGATCAGTATGTCATTGAAGTAAATAAGTACCTATATCAATTTTCTGAGTTTGGGATAAGATGGCCCCGTGAAGAAATGTTTACACGATGTTTATTTATAATTCTGATTTCGATGTTCCACTCACATCCTAAAATATAACTGCACTTTATCAAACTGTACATAAATAATTAACAATTAAAACGATACACTTATTTCATGTCTGGTACACTTATTATTGAATGTTTATTCGTTCCGTATCCAAACGCATATCTTATACCTACTCGCATATAACAATTCGAGATAACTTAGTTTTAAACGTATGTAATATTATGAGCTGCATTTCCTACGCTCTAAAAGCGAAGTCGATAAGCTCAACAATCAAGATGTTATGGTTATGGATGGAATATTAAGATTACGTAAATCAGTATGATTTTGAATCTTAATATAGCTATAAGTTCTCTAAGTTCTCCGTTTCAGCTTGGGAAAAAATTCTTTCGAATGTCCGGATGTCCAGCTGTACTCCTCTACAGGTCGCATTTCTCAACCGATTCTTATGAAATTTTGTGGTTTTTTGGAAGTTCTTCCAAAAAACTGAATCGACGAGGGAATTCCATATAATGATCGACATTCGCAGGTCTACAACTCCCAGAGCCACTAATATTACTTGATTCAGTTTTGGGAAATTTCACGAGAATCGATTGAGAATTGCGACCTGTAGAGGAGAGCAGCGGGACATCCTTCTGACATCCGGACAGACATACGAGAGCATTTTTGAATAAACTATACCTATTCTATTCTATTCAAGCTGAACCGGAGACGCCTCGCTCGCTTGGTCAATAATGTAGTGTAGCTTTGTACTGCGGATATTCATATGTTGTTTTTTCGATATGTCGGTCATATTTGCATTTATTTTGCTAGAACAATGACCAATGTGTCCTTTTTAATCGACCTGAATTCTAAAACGATTTAAACCAGTTTTGCATGCTAACAACGCACTATTAACATACTGAACCAATATTTTTACTAATGTATATTTAATTTGGTATTCTTAAAATGATTGATAACTGTACCGTTATTTTGGTCACACTTGCTATAAAGTTGCTTACACGTTTACCGGTATCCTTATTGCACCTGTCATTTTAATCCTTGAGATCTTGGTTCTCTGAGGTCTGGTACTATATTCACTTCTCTATATGACGTCACATGTCACCATGTGGGGAGCTTATCGCCATCTCACGGTATCCAAGCCACAGATTTAGGTCTGTTTAATACGAGATCAAGTCTCAAGAATAGATCATATTAATCGAATATAAACCTAATATCAAGTGCAAGGTGCATGTTCCAAATTGAGTTGTTTTAATCTCTACTCAATACTTGAGCATGGATTCATACTATTTAATGAACAATCTGTATCTAGCATTCTTTAAATCTGTGTACCAATCTCTTACTTAAAATCTATATTATAATCTCATAATCATAAGCCTCGAGTGGAGCGCTATACTATTTTTTTTTTTACTAATATATTAATATTTAATCATCTCCAGGAAGTGGAGGATCAGCGCAAGACATCATCTCTGCAACGCAACGTAGTGTATCCCTTGGCGATGTTGCTGTTACTAGCATTGACCACCATTACGGTGCTCATGGTGTTGCAGAACACGTTGGAGTTGCTCATAGGAATTAAAGCTCTACCGCTTAGTACCAGGGTGAGTTTTTGACTAATTTTAAATTATGAGCAAGAAGGATTTAGGTCAATATGTAATTGTTGTATTTGTCGTTCGCATATCAGTGATTGTCGGTTCGGTCTCTAATGCGTTGTTTTAAATCAAGAATAACTATAGATAGGCTTGTTTGACCGTGGCCATAGTAATAAATAAATATCCTGGGACATTCCTCACACACGGTCATCTGATCCCAAACTAAGCAGAGCTTGTACTATGGATATAACGGATATACTACATATACTACTTTTTGTTTGTAAATACATACATAATTACACCCAGACTCAGGACATACAGACATGTTCATGCACACAAATGCATGTCCTGTGCGGGAATCGAACCCACGACCTGTGACCGATTGGTGGAGTCTTAACCAACTGCCCGACAATCTCATGGATCTGTAATGTGGTATGCAATGATGTGACTAATGGTGGTAAGCACACAAAACCTGGTGGGATCTGACTTCTTGCTGCAGCCAGCCAGGCGGGTACTATAAGCCTCCATTCCG